>MU150378.1:0-26039 GCA_015584075.1 Collybia nuda | reverse complement strand
AGTCATGTGACCAACCAGCTGGTTGCATTTTTGACATCGGGTAAATCTCTCTTGTGTGCGATGTATTTTCATCATTACACTTTCAATTCTTCTTATCAATATATGGTAGAACCAGCCCCTCTACTTCTAAAATTATATCACCTAATAGTACTATATGGTCCCATGATGTACAGAAATGTAAACTTGCAAAATACAGAGCTCAATGCACAGAGGCCAAAAAAAGCAACAACTTTAATATATACTCAAAAGTAATCACTGAATTTATCACCCTGTCTGGACTCATATTGCCATGCACAGCACTGGTCCTCAAACCCAAGTGGAGGAAAGTGGAATGGGAATTAAAACATAAAAATGGGCAGAAATCACAATGAAGTTGGAATTTTTTGTTAAGTCTCGGACGTCAAAGGTAAGCAGTATGTAACAATAGATGGTATATGTACTTATTAGCAGTACCAATTGCTTTTATGTAAGAACTTCGAGAAACCTTGCAGTCCGGTTCGGACGAAATAGGTACAAATATACGCAAACACTTTGTTCGTTGCTGTTTGCATTGTTCCGAGACTCTAGGATGAAATTTGAGGTGAAAGGTCTGCCTGCCTCCCTTGAAGTGCTGCCTTTTTCGTGCTGTACAACTATAGCCCAATTCTAGTGAGTAGCTCTTTTTTCTCTAATTTTGACACCGGGCTCAGGCGTTCATTGTTGTTCAGTTTTGTCAGCACCTTCCAAGTTTGAAAGACCAAGCGTCGGTTCATGGATGTGCAAACACGTTTTTAGGATATAGGTAGCTCTCTTGGCTTTCGAGTTCATATCAAGATAGAAAAAACGCTTGGGATGCACGTTTTTATAAAGGCAGCTGTGACGTTAGAGGAGTGTTGATGTGGTAAAGATCCTACTGTGGTGCGTTTCTCCTCTTATGGACTTTCTTTTACCTCTAACTGTGCTCTTGCAGCCGCGGTAAATCATTGTACCCTGTCATGACCTGGGAGTTCGAAGTGTTACCTTCATCGAGGTCGCCAATCCACGTGTTTTTCCAAAACGTTCGTGATATATCATTCGCGGCGCGGCCGCTGGCAACACCATGGCACATTCCTCTTGCTGGCTCCACGAAACACTCCTTTGAAATGCCCCAGAAACTCCATCCTGAACCATGCTGCGCCCATATATCAGAGGCTGATCATCAAACTCCCCATGGACGCCTGTTCGCCCCCCTTGCAAATTTTGCCTTTCACCGACCCTGCCTGGATTTATGATTGACAGATATTCCCGTTAGAAACTCTTCTTGCGTTCATTGGGGAGTCGTTCCATAAGCCGGGTTAACATGGAGAGCTCGTCCACGATTAGGAAGGCCTCATCATTGTCGTCCTTGTTCATTTGCCAGAGGATATTGTTATCCACCGAAGTCCATGATCAACCAGCGGGTTTGTGTGTATGGTCCAACGCCCACTACTGTAGGTATATTTAGCACCCGTGTTCTTTCGACAATTCTCGTTTTCTGACGAAATATTATTTACAGGACCCACCATCCGAGACGGACGCATCATTTCACGCCCGCCACTTCACTACCCTTCAAAGTGCATCAACCTCTCCTCTCCATGAGAATGTGGACGTCAGATAATAATACATCAGGACATATCATAGGAATACACTATGCTACCTTGCGTACTTTGGAACGAGAGGTGCTATTCGGAGCATTGATGAGTTGTGCATGAATTAGAGTTTGGGCTTAGTTTGCACTAGTTTATAGCTTTGGGGAAGAGAGGTTTAGGAAAAACGGCGTTAGACGTGGAGGATGCTCATTTCAGCTAGATCTCCTTATTTTTGGACACACCTTTGAAGCGACAGACTATTCAATTCCTAGATCAAAACGCATTTCAAGTCTTTCAATGAAGATACAGAAAGGTCTTACCACTTTCCAGTCGATATCATATAACCTATCTCTACACCTATCGTGTGCGCTGCTAAGAGCTGGTCAAGATTGTTATGTTGGGGCATAAAAGGTCACGAATATATACGACTTTTGACCTGGTGTTGCAAAACTCTCGGAACAGGTAGGATTAATTTCGGTTGATATTATCCGATCACGTCTCTTCTCTCTATTCCGGATATTCCGTTTAGGATCGTAAGGGATCGCCACTCTCATTCCGCTTCGAGCTGAGTTCATTGTGCGCCTTCCTCGCTTGCGACCCTTGCTTCTAAACCGGCAGCTAATGTCGGTTTCCGTTCACCCCTCTCACCAATTTAGAATCAAGACACATCTGAAGACACTGGTTGCACGGTGGTGAAGTACATACCCCTAAGTCCGATTCCAATTTGGGGCGTCTTTCCTGTTGCTTAACGGATTGTCTTAGGTACTTAGCGACATTCACGGAGTATGACACTCTTTCGTATAGCCGATATTTCCGGTGGTAGCGCCTATATATTTCGAGAGTTTGTTCTTGATCGTATCGGCTATTTTGAACTTCGAGGCCCACAATCATACTCTATGAACCCCGTTATACTTATCCCAGAAGACATTATAGAGACAATACTCAAAGAACTACATGATGATCATGACACCCTCAAAAAAGCGTCGGTTGTCTCTCGCTCCTTTCTGCCACTGAGCCAGAAACACCTTTTTTCAATCGTCGAACTCGACCTTTCTCGGGTGGACACTGCTCTTCAACGTTTACAAAACCTGTCAGACGTTCTTATATCCCGTCCTAAAATCTCCCTTTATGTTCGCGAGTTTAAACTCTTGGACTATGCTGAGTTGGCATGGGAGCTAGATGCGATATCCATCTCCAAGCAACAAACGATCTCTGAGGACATCCTGCCTACTTTGTTCAAAGCTCTCCGCCAGGTCCGATCATTGTCATTTTCATTCTTGTCTCCAAACCGGCGGGATGTTCAGAACTGGATGCGTAACTCAAGCTCGCTATCTTCGGCAATAATTGATTTGTGCCTATCTCCCAATGTCACCAATATTACGATTCGAAACGTCGGAAACTTTCCGTTGCATATCCTGTCGCGTTGTCGCAATTTAAGAAGGTTGACTTTGGGAAACCTTCAGTACGCCAGGCAGCAGGTAAACGGCTCAATTACCCCCGATGCGGAGACCACAACGGAAGATATCAAAAAAGCTCCAGGATCCCTTGAGATCATTGAAGTGGATAGCTCCTTCCATGTCACACTCCCTCGCATCAGCTTAGCACAGAAAGAACCTAATTCCGCACTATATCTATCGCGTCTTCGTGCTCTGAGGGTTACTGGACCATTTGTGTCATGGAAACTCAACCTCGGTTTACAAACGATCGGGGAAATTGCTCAAACGCTCGAATGTTTTATGTGGTGCGAAGCTAATGATTGGGGAGGGAATCATAGTGCGTTCTGTTTTCCTCTAATTTTTCGATGCCCCCACTTATCACTTGTTTTTTCATAGCGATGTCCTCCCAATTTGACTCTGGGGCTCTAGACCTAACCCCAATGGTCAATTTGCGCTTCATGATATTCACATTCATCTTCGATATTCAAGCCCTAAACTGGTTCGTGAAATCTCTTGAAAAAATATCAGGCAGTAATCTTTTGGAGGAAATATTTATTATTCTATTCCCTGATGCTTGGGAGGAGAACGCTGTGCGAGATCAGCTGCCTGTGTGGGCATCGCGTTTAGATTCTATTCTGCGGTGTTCCGGATTCCCCCATCTAAAAAAGGTTTCGATCTTGGTGGGGTGGTTTCTTGACGAAATTCCTAAGCGGATGCCTCTTCTTCATCCAAAGCCCAGCGAAAAACTCTTTGTGAAACCACTTTACACTGACCTAGAGTATTTGTGGAATGAAGTTTTGATAAAGGCAGGGATATTGGTATGATAGGGTTGTGATGGGGCTGAATTGGACGCTCACTATTTGCTCCACTTACGACAACACTTAGATAAAATTTACATATATCTTAGTATCAGATACGTTTGAGGTAGTGAGGCTTCGGATCCGTTTTATCGGCAATCGGAATTCTGTATTTGTGTCTATTTGATTCATCGATATTCAAGTTGGTATTCTTCGACTTGAAGCTCCATGCTGTTAACCAGGAACATCTAGCTGCACATTATACCTGGATACCCAACATTTTTGGTCATCTTCAATAATCTCTCAGTAAAATCATTCATACTCGAGTCAGATATGGTTCTCTCGACTAGGATCCCCACCGAGATTATAGAGACAATTATCGATCATCTCCATGACGACCATAGATCTTTGCAGGCAGCTTCACTTGTCTCGACGGCCTTTCTTCACCGAAGCCAGACGCACCTCTTCTCGCATATATTTATCTCTATGAATCTAGATGCTTTGGAACGACTACAACTATTATACAATGTTTTCTCAACAAGTTTACGCCTCGCACTCTATGTTCAGGATGCTTACCTTGTGGGAGATATTAACGAAGGATGGGAAAATCATGATGATGAGCTCATTATTTTAGGGCAAATCATCCCCCATATGCTGTCGTTGCTTCAACGTGTTCGACGAATCAAACTTACACATCTCTCACAATTGCGGTCAAGGAGGGATTTATCACGAAAGGGGCGTTGGACGGATTACCCAGAAGCTCTCAAAGCGGCAATTCTGGAGTTCTGCAAAATCCCATCCGTTATCCACATAACCATTAGTCATATACGAGATTTTCCCATCTCAATTTTGGCTACATGTTCCGGGTTGAAGAAATTATCACTCAGCGATCTTGATTTTCATGTATACGACGCTCGAAGCATCGAACTTTACTTGCAAGGGATGACGGTGCCAGAAACACAAACACACTTGGACGTTCTCGAGATGGACCAATCTTTCAGCAAATTTTTTCCGCTCATAGCTCAGGCTTTTCGACACCCCAATTCTATTGTCAATTTATGCAAACTCCGCGCCCTCAAGATTGTTGGATCCTTACCGAATTCCACTCACCTGGTTTGGGAAGATATCGATCGCTTTGCGCCTGCATTGGAGTGCTTGATGTGGAATCAAGCTACTGACTGGGAGGGCCGAACAGGTATGAGTTCTTATCCACGCTGAACTCCTTGGGGTACCATATAATGTTGATGCGGAATACCAGTTATATCCAAATTCTACGCTGAACCCCTCAACCTTGCTCAGATGAAGAACATGCGATACTTGATTCTGAAATTCCTCGCAGATTTTAATAAGTATAATATTATCCCCAACATCGATTGGTTATCCGAATCTTTGCACCGTCTACGCTGGAGTAACCAGATCGAAGAAATTACGATCATACTCATATATGAATCGTGGAATAGGGATAACACAAATGCCTTGCTAAGCATATGGACAAAACGCCTTGATACTGTCGTATGTGGCGCAGGGTTCCCTGTGCTGAGGCGCATCCGGATTATCCTTGCCGATTTTGCGGATAGGGTGAGGAGGTTTACGGTCGAAGTCAAACCGCGGTTGGGTCTTCAAGTAGGAGAGTTGTTTCAGATAGAGCCACTTCGGAATGATTCTGCAGACATTTGGAAACAAGTGGTTGTGAGATTTATGGGATAAAAAGGCTGATGAGTAATGCGTTGAGTTGAATTCCTGGTATGCCGCGATATGTGCCATTTTTCTAATGTTTGATTTCGCTCCCTCACCTATATTTGCGCGCTTCATGCACTATTTCCGGAATAGGCGATCACCCGAATAAAACGCTTTGGCATTTTGATCTCCTGGAGTACCCACGGCTCGCACTAAACTATGTTTAGCTCAGTATGGATTGGGTAGTAGCGAAGGAAGCTATTCGTAGATGGGATTTCGAGATTGGGCATGGCATCAACTTTTAGTGTGTGGGGTCAGTACATTAATAATTGATGTGTGATAACCGATCTACAATATACCTTGAAGGTTCAGCCATATTTGGTACAGTGATCATCAAAAACGGATACATGGGTTACCCTGGTAAGGTATGAAAATGGCTAAAACTACCGATTAATCTTGAACGAATTACTCATGGTGCAGAGAATTCTTCAATATCGAGATCAAATCCCCCTATATCTTTTCAGAAGTTGAGTACAATATTCTGGATGTGGTTAGTAAGGAATCACGGTTCCAGTAGTTCCGATCGAAGCTATTAACGGTATATTGTTAATCCCGGTCCACCTCTCCACGACGGCCTCTGATAATCAATCGTTTTATTAACGGCACAGGTGACGATGTGAAATCTCCGGCGTCATGTATCTCCGAGTCGTTGCAAACGCGTGGTTTCACTAGATCTGGTCAATTTCGCACCCATGTATACTCCTATCATTAACAAGAAGGATATATTTTGGGTATATAATACACCTTATCAGGGTGTGGCGAATAGCACAAAGCTTACATTGATCATCATACCAACTTCTGGCTATACTCACCTATGCCTACCACAAAAGCTCCTCTGAATTATGAGTCTGTATTAACAGATAATTTTGCAGCTACTTCGACTCGTACCTTGATATACGGTATTCTCTCTTACGGTCTATCTTGATTCTATGTTTCGGTAGAACTAAGAAAACATTGATAGGCATATTTGTGCTCCTATATGCACAGTCTGCGACGGAGTATAGGCTTGTGGCACCTTTATTTATGGTAAGGATAGTGGTAACACGTCCTTTTAGGCGAAGGAAAGGACGAAGCTGGGCTCAATTCTGGATGTTCCTGATCAGTACCACCACTTTTCTCCTTGCCACAATTCATGAAGCCTCTTTCATTGCGTTTAATTGCGCCTGGATCCACTCTGTATTCAGCAAAAACCCGGCCCTGGTGATGATGACAGCCAAGGAGAAGCTCCCTATCGTATTGTTGTGGATAGATGGCATTCATGTAAGGGTTTTGCCATCTTATAATAATTCGAGATTTCACATATTTGTGAGGTGTTTTAGATCACTATTAACGATGCTACCGTTGTGTGGAGGGCATTTGTTCTATTGCGAAATGGCCGATGGCGGTCTATGGCGTTGGCTTTCATTTTTTTATTATTGTTATCATTTACTGGTTTGTCAAGAACTTCATTCGCTGTCGTGTAAGTCAACTCATAAATTGGTCTAAAGCCACTTCCGCTGCGTACACAATAGTGAAATCTCCGGAGTTTAAGAATCCGCCAAGTAACAAAGTCTCAAGAAGTTTGGCTTTCGCTAGATATGGGCTATCTCTGGGAACAAATATTGTAGCGACCATAGCTATTGGCTATGTATATTGGTGCATCCCTTCCCACCTCTGGCGATTTATTAACTCACAATGAGTTTTATAGGGTTCATCGGAAAGACATGGTAACAGGGCTAGGGAACCATCGTCCAACACAATCAGAACGGGTACTGGCGCTTCTGGTGGAATCAGGGGTTGCATTTTGTATACCCCAGGTACAGAATAGTCTCTCGGTCACACAATTGATTCAAGAACTTTTTAGGCCCTTAATTTCTTAGTGCCATTTTTTATTCCCATATCTAAGATACCAGCAAAATATTTCGCCACCGTAGTGTGGTCTGGGTACGTTGGACTTGCGGTAAGGGTACCTATCCCTCATGTTGTATCCCTGAAGTGCTAATGATTATTAGTCCGTATATCCCACTATGGTTATTGCCCTAGTAAACAATCATCGCACCTTAGACAAGATGTACTCCATCGGATCTTCACTGAACATCGATATGGGCACGAGCCACAGTGAGGTGGCTACACTTCAATTTGCTCATACCACGAGCTCCATGCCAATTCCGCAAGAGACTAATTACAAGGAGAGTAGTCAACAAGACTGATGTAAATAAATGATGCAAATCATTTAGTTGCATAAGATACATTTTTGGATTTTATCTTGTATACAGGGCCAGGGAGGCGAGACGAACAATAATTTCTAGAATGGTATATAGTGTATCGTACAAGATCTAGATTCAGATACAATTCAGCAGACTTCCAGAGCCGACCTGGCACACCCAAGCATATAACTAGTCACCGTGTACCTAAATGTTGAATGGTGAAAGGAACTTGCTGGGGGGTTCAAATTTCAGAAGTGTTTGTTAGGGGGCGAACTCAAATAAGGAGGACGCGGTAGGGTGATCACTGATTAGCCTTTTTTCGGCAGGGCCCTACACCTTAAGCTTACTTGTGACTTGCTTATAACTTATCTGTACCGTTCATGGGAATCCTTTGTGGGTATCCCAAAGATAGCTCAAAGATAAGTGCTACGATAAAGAGTTATGGCGTAGTGATTGGGGAACATTAGGGGGTTGAACAATGATTAATGAGGACGCTTGGTGGACAGTTGATCCGAACTTGATCCGAACACAACTTTGGAGGAAGCACGTGATTCCATTCTCAACTTGGTTCGAGTTGGGTAGCATGCGTAAGTCTCTCCAGTGTTTCTTAATTAATATCATTTAATATCCATCGCCTAGGACAATATGAATCTCCTTCCAGGCCTGTGCATTTGATCTAAATTTGGCCAAACCATACTCTTGCCTCCAGCATTGGCGTCACAGGCCGCCATATATCTCGATGAACGTGGTTGTAACTTATGCCAGCAGTGCGTCTTTCGATCTTATTTACATCCTCCAGAACCCCAGCATTCTACTCAATATATGACATGAATTTTGAATACGGAGACACTGAATATAGAGAAACACTGGGTTGTGGTTGGATTATCCGTTGTGTGCAGAAAGTAGGACGATCATGGGTTGAAAGTTCTCATTCTAGTAAATGTTCCAGATATTTCTGACTTCAACTTGTGTATAGAAACTCCTTACTTTGATCTTTCGCTACACATACCTCACAGGCGCGTGCAACGGATTAAAAAAAATATATTACACTAAATCACCAATACCAATTTCGGAGATAATTAAACCCACCAACACAGCCCCCCAACGCACGAGGCTGTGTAGAGTTGGTCAACCGTTGCTAAACAGTTTTTCTTTATCACGATCAAATCGAAATGTCTGTTGAAATCGCCATCTCGACTTCGCTTCCCCTTAAATTGGACGATCTTCACAAAAGCTTCGAATGGTCACTCGATAACGCGACGGGGAAAACGCTCAGTGTGGGGAGCCAAGCCACCCCGAAAAATTTTAGATTAATCGATTGCAAGGCATTTTGCGAGGAAAACATTATACGAGTCGTCGAATGGAACTCTTTAGATGTTATCCACACGATCCCCTACATCGCCACCTCCTACGTCTGGAAAGGAAACAAAAAATCGCAGTTTTCAGATTCCTTTGCAATTGAGGGCGCCACAGACGGCGATCGCTTTAACATCGAAGTCTTTCGGCTGTTGTGTGTAACCACACTAGATCACGACGCACAATATCTCTGGTTGGATAAGTTTTGCATCATGCAGACGAACAGGGAAGACAAAAATTGGCAGATTCAGAATATGGCGAATATCTATAAGAATAGTAGCTGGTGCGCGGTACTGTTAGGAGGGTTAGGCGGTTTAGTGGGCCTAGATGAAACAACAACATGGATTAACCGATCCTGGACTCTTCAAGAAGCTCTACTGCCGCGCAGAGTCTATTGTATTTTCAAGTGGGATCAAGGGCCAGGATTCTTCACAGGCGGGTGCCTGCATTCCGCGATGGAAATAAACGAGCGGTTTGGAGTGTTGGCCCTCAAGGATTTAATTGCCTTCGGCCTCAGTGAAACAACTTTCGCACCATTTGCGAACCCCCTTTCTGATGACAAGTATGCGGAAACAGGACCAGGAGAGCTAGTATCCTTCCTTCCGATGTTTCACCATTCAAGAGAGGCGCCACTCTCATTAACCAATGCTTTGTCGAAGAGCTACTATTTGCATATGGACGAAGGAGAGAGGGAGAAGGAATGGGATGACGTTGATGAACTTGAAGGCACTATCTGGCGATGTGCTACGATGCGGACTTCAGCAAAGGATCGTGATGCAGTCTTTAGCATCATGGGTCTGTTTGGCGTGCAGCTTGACCCTTCACGGTATGAAACGCAACAGGAGGCCCTTATCGCTCTTCTGCAAAAGTCACTGGAAGGTGGGCGCAGGGCTACCTGGTTAGCGGCATCAATCAAATCCCCAAATCTCATTCCTCTTTTACCAACTTCTAAAATCCAAAACATCCCGTCCGTTGAGATTTCGGGTAATGTTGTTGAAGCTCGCACTCTCACAGAAGATTTGATCTGGTACCTATCTGGCGCACCCACTGGTGTTCTTGACGATTTTGGTGCCTTGACTATCTTCGCCCCATTTTCTCCAGTAGAAGTTCATGAGATAAGAGACTCGACGGACAACCATTTAGGTTTCACGTTTGAGGGAAGGATGGGAGGAAAAAGGGTATATTTTTCTGGAGATATGGGATCATACGCCGTCAAACTTGGAAGGATTGCGTTATATACTACGACTGCCATTCCGAGGTTTTCTTTTGCAGAACGTTCTCTCGTTATGTTACTGGAGCCCCAGGGCGAAACTTGGTGCAAAGTGGGGATGGCCGCTATATCAGAGGATATTTCGAATGGCTGGGAAGAAAGGACCGTGGTGATTGTTGGAAACATTGGTGGTCAACTATATCGTTGACCTAAAATACGCGTCTTCAAAATTTGTGCTCACATTTTCGAAGAAATTCAGTCATCATTGGACTGCCTTCCCCAATTAATTTATATACATGAGCCGTTTAGTGGTGAGCATAGACACCCGGCTGCGGAAGGAATTTATACGGCTCGGTATTCATTATTTTTATAAGCAATTGATTGTAGAAGGCAAGGACAACTTATTTCGACTTCCTCTGTCAAGTTATTTTTAGATTCTACGGCCTAGTTACTGAGTACGTAGAAAGCGGATATTGTGGCAAGGAATCTACGATTGGGAAAAAAGGCTAAGGTGGCAACATGACATAGGAGTTTGTTTATTTGTAGAAGTGTCTTAAGTGTCTTACCCTAAATCGAATCTATTGGACGTTAAGACCGTCGCGGGTTTCTCCCAGACCCCTAGTCGGGCGTAAATGAAAATGGGTATCCCATCTGGCGGCCTCTTCGGGATGAAAGCGAACTGATCGTGACGCGGAATGCTGTGAAATATCACGGATCGCGAATTGACTGCGGGGAACCCAGGGAATATTTACATTCGGGGTAACTATCTGATATCTAATGCTTAATTTGAATTTTTTACCATAGCATACGTTGACACAGGATGAAGTCCTATCACGGACATCATTAAATATAACACCTTAAAAACAATGCAATGATTTATGATGTATTTATAAACCTATATCATCAGGGTGCTCGCGAAAATTGTCAACTTAAGTACCAGTGTTAAGATGCACGTTATTAGGTGAAGAGTATTGTACACTAATACACTGCGTGAGGAAAGGAAGTCATGGTTGAGTATAGCGTGCAGCCGAATGTCAATAATTGGGGGGAGCCAAAGGGATTCGGAGGCCAATGTGACCATTGATAAAAATATAATAGACTGGGCCTGCTTGCACTATGTGGCGATCAATCGATTAGTGTTTGATGTCATATTGTTCAGAAATCGATTATGCCGTGTATTTCGGGCCCACTGTAAAAATAGACTTACGTGCCCCGCAATAAACATTTCTGACAATTAGCTCCATGAGCGTGTACGCTTCAATTTCCCTCTCCAGTGTACTGAACAAGGCTATATAGAATCCAAGATTTATACGCTAAGCAGAGGACTTGCCCTTTCCCTTATATGATACTATAAACATTGTTAAGGAATCATATCATCAATATAAAAGGAAGAGAGATAGGGCAATCATTTCCTGATTTCCTGTACTGCTTTTATCTTGATTCCGTCCTTTTCCGCTAGAAATAATAGAGGTTGATTAATGTGTAGTAGTTCCTTGATTGGACCTCAAAAGCAGATGCTGCTCCGCCAAAAACCTCCATGACATGTCTTTACATGAACATACATTGTGAAACAAGGTTCCGGCCAGGGAGACTGTTGAACAGGATTGTTTGTTAGTCAATCCCAAAAGGCAACAAATATTATCCGATCCAGGGTAATAATTTAAAGCGGAAGATTTAAGAAGGCCCCTGAGGGGCGTTGCCTTCAATAAACAAAAATAAAGTTTGAGACTACTAATGTTATACTAGTTCAGTTAGGCCCCTCTTGCTCATGTGTTGATGATAGTTCCACTTTAACAAAGGTATAGAAGGCTTTACATATAAAACGTGCTCCACACTTTGGCCAACGTCATAGACCACACCCCTCTTATCACAATAGCACCACCCAGTTACACATACATATGCCTACCTCTTTTTTCCCCCCAGGCTCTGAAACCGTATTTTCGGAAAATCTTATAGTTTCTACAACTCGCACTTTGATTTATGGTATGCTTTCTTACGGCTTGTCACTACACCCTTGATAGAATTTGTGCCATTAGGTATATTTGTGATACTTTATGCACAGTCTGCAGTGGTATATAAGTTTGTAGCAGTTGTTGTGTCTTGTAAAGAGCAATAACACATTTAGTAGGCGACGAAACCATCGAAGCTGGGCTCAATTCTGGATGTTCTTCACGAGTACCACTGCTTTCTTTCTTGCTACGATCTATCAGGCCATTATATTCGCATCTAATTACCTCCAGTTTCATTTCATAATACACCAAAACCAAGGCTTATCTCCCATGGTGACCCAAAGGATATTAGAGAAGCCTCCCGTTATTTTGTTATGGATAGAGGGCATTCACATGAGGGGTGGTATTAGTTAGCTTCGAAGACTGACGGGGTATTTCAGATCACCATTAATGATGCCACATTTCTCTGGAGAGCATTTGTATTATCCCGGAATTGGCAATGGCGATACTTAACTACATGTTTGAACTTATCGCTGTTATTGGCTTTCGCAGGTATGTCAACGTTATTTTCATTTGTATTAACGTTGTATCTTACTACAATTTATCAAGCTACTTCGGCAACCTATATAATATTCGTAACTTCGGACTATACAACACAAGATACTACACCCAACCATCAGCTCTCAGATAAATTCATTGGTGCAAGATATGGTATATCTCTTGGGCTGAATTGTATAGCCACTGGATCAATCGGATATATGTACTGGTAGGTCTCCTTCTGTCCCCAACAATTCAATAGCTTACGGATATATTTACAGGATTCATTGAAAGGACATGATAGGAGGATTAGGCAGGCATTCTCCAACACAAGCGGAACGGGTCCTAGCACTTCTGGTAGAATCTGGACTCGTGTTCTGCGTAACTCAGGTATGCAATCATGTCCTTGTTTATGTCGTTGACAAAAGATATTTCTAGGCTGTTAATTTTTTAATTCCACTTTTTGTCCTTGAGTCGGATAACCCAGGTCAATATGTCGAGGCTTTTATATGGTGTGGATATATTGGACTGGCAGTAAGGGTGACCCTTTATCTTGTTAGCTTAGCTCATCTCACTCTTATTAGTCTGTATACCCGACCACCATGGTGATTGCTTTGGTGAATGGCCATCGTTCCCTTGACCAAATGTACTCGGTGGGTACTTCGTGGCGTATTAATAGGGGGGCTGACCATACTGGAAGTTCTACCTCAGTTCCCCAGGAGACAAAAAATGTGGTAAATATAAATGATGTACTAGGAGATGCATGATTCGAAGGTGAATTTTAAGACCACTTACACTTGAGTTTGGAGCATACAATAAAACAAATGGCATATAGTAATGCTCCAAGACATGAAAAACAACCATCCCCTAGCCCTTTTCTACTATGATGATTTAATCATGTTAGGATAATGCCAAACAAGGTTTAACACAAGTGCTAGACCTTAGGTATATTTTTATAATAAGTTCCAATCCAATTGACTTAGTACTAAGTGTACATTCAATTATTGGCAACCCAAGAAGATCTATAAGTCCAAGTGACTTCAAAGGTGTACCAAGCGCACAAGTGCTTATCTTAAACAGACAAGTAGAAACTCACTCATTGCTACCTGGGACCATACAAGATCATCGCATGCATTGGCACACAAGCCTACCACCTCAAACTCCCCATCACTATGTCACACATTTATCCAGTCTTTTATATTGTCAAACTCCTCCCTGCTTCACGCAATCTGATTCCCGGCCACCAGCCAACCATAGTCCCCGGACCTACAAACATTGATGGTGAAGAAGAGTTCCGAGTTTGAAGTTATGAGAACTCGGTATACCGTCTTGTGTGGGCTGTTGCAAGCACAGCATATCCGAGTTCGAAATTTTTGAAGAGTTGAGCTATAAGACAAACAAATGCAAGCACCAGCAATGGCCGAATGCCGCCGGGACTTACCGCAGTGTTTATGCTAAGGTTTTCCCACGGTCTTTGCCAGGAGGAAAGACCTCGTTCTCATACTTCGAACTCGGAATCCGGAAATGCCGGCCTTGGATTTTTTGACCGCCAACGTTGCGGTGATTGCCAGTCGGAATTTGAATTCCCATCAAATCTTCTCAGCACTCTGAATTTCCTTTTTGATCCGATGCTGTGCACTGAGCCGCAATTATGGCACACCTAAGCCAACTTATCTCGGGTACCCTAATCATTCTTGGCAACCCTTACTATAGTCTAGAACTATTTTGGTAAATTAATTGTATGTAGTGCATGTTAATGGCATTTGGTAGGAATAGGTATAGTAATAGATATATAAAAAGGTGGATATGTAGAATCAAATAAAAAAAAGAAACTGAACTCGGACCTGCCGTGCATGCAACGGCCCACTCAAACCAGTATGAAGTAGAAGAGGTAATGGATAGCCACTTCTTCTGCAATAAGCTACACTATCTGGTAGCATGGAAAGGCTATGGATATGAACAGAACTCCTGGGAAGTGGCAATAACCTTCACTGCAATGAGCTTATCACATTTTTTCATTGTGAAAACCCAGGAGCACCTTGACCAGTCAACCACATCCACCACAGCCACATCCCATTCAAACCCCTTCGTGAGGATGGTCAGCCTAGAGGGGGATAGTGGAGGAATTATCTTTTTCCTGAGAAAAACAAAGGGAAAATTCCAGGAAAACTTGGAATTTTCTGGCTCCTTTGCCAATAGTTTCACTTGATTAAAACATTAAACCTCTTTTCAGGGTATTACGATTGGGGGAAATGGCATGTTCCATCACCAAATACATGGTGATTATACATAAGGACATACTGGCTGGACCCACAATGTAAAATTTATTATTCAGTAAATGCAATGTACAACCCCTGGGTATACATGAGGTATGCATCTGTGCAAAAGAGCTTGGGGAACCAAATATTATATATCTGCTCACAACCTCATATCTTGTTCCACTACTCCCCATTCTCCTTTCTTGACATGAGCCCAGCATAGATCCCTTAAGATACCCTAAAGCATACCTTATGTATATTCAGGAATTATGCATTGCATTTACTGAATAATAGATTTTACATTGTGGGTCCGACCAGTATGTTCTCATGTATATTCACTGTATACTCAGTGATGGAACATGCCATCTCCCTCAGTGTAAAAATAGAGTGTGTCAAGAAATACTATTATTTTTTCTGCATTTTTCCTACACATTCAGTACGAAAAAATTTGTTCTTTCTCTCACATTTTCTCGTCATTTTTACCTTATGAAAAAGATTATCTCTTCCGTTGTAATTAGCTTTATCTACCTCAATTTATTTTTCTTGATTTGTACCCTTATAGCTGTACAGGCGCACAGTTATCAAGTCCTACTTTGTTTCTCAACTTGGTCACGCGATCCTGGCGTAATCATGCCCCCAAGAGGGGAAAACTACCACCTGGAAAGTGACACATTCACATGAGATTGATTGATAGAATTACGATGATGCTGAGAATACTGCCCATATAGAGTATAGTTTGCTGCGATTGCCGTTATTTATATCATGAGTAATATAGCTTGCATCGTTGTTCAGTTTCCGTTTTTGTCCGTTTTGATACAGTGGAACCAATGACAGATCTGTTCTACAGGACAACTCGGCTCCTCCCGAGTAATGAAGTGAGAGCCTTTAACATGCCATCTCATTCTAACACTGTGTCCCTCTCTTGTCCCTCCATATAACTCTCTCTCAAAATGCCGTCTTTTGCAGTCCAGAACACTGATGCAGTGACAATGGCCACAGTAATGGATTCCTTCATAGACTCAATTGTGGAAGTCACCACTTACACCCTCTTATATGGTACGTTTAAGTCTTTATAATCATGTGTATTAATGACCTTAGTGCTTTCCGAGGTGTGTTTTTGTCTTTATATACGCCATTGGCAATTTCGTACCTGTACGACATAATTCTATCCAGGGTGAAGTCCCGGACAAAAAGTAATGATCCTCTCATACAGCAAAAAACGGAATAGCTTGAGCCATTCTCAATCATTGATGTTCTTCATGAGTTCTGTTGGGTTTATACTAGCTACAGTTTATGAAACCACCAAACTTGTGATGCTTGGAATGTGGGTGCACGCTATGTTCATCAAATATCAAGATTTCCCCCTGCAAGAGAGATTTTCATTGCTTGACGTTCTACTGTTAAGCCCCACAATGATTTCAGCAGGAGCTGATCGATTCACAGTAGGGATTCCACTCATACACTCTATGATTCGAATATGCACTCATTAATGTTCTGTAGCCCGTCATTACTGATGGTATTGTTATCTGGAGAGCCTTTACTTTACTTCAACGTAGGCGATGGCTGGTTATATTCCCATCATTCCTGTTGATAGGATCTGCTGGTATGTAACTACTCTCCTTGCAATTGATGGATAATCAATGCTATAATATTAATTTGATTTAAAGCATCTTATGTCACATTCATTATATCTGCAGCAAATGATGTTCACAATGTACATTCATATGTACGCTCCATTGCTGGAGTTGGGGTCGGTTTATCCTTAGGGACAAACACCATAGGCACTGCACTCATCGGTTATGCGTACTGGCAAGTTGTTTCGTCACTTTCACTACCAATCAATCCCATGACATGTGCCCATAGGCTTCACAAAAGGGATATGGCAAAAGACGTAGAGAGAAGCACACCCACCCCTGCAGAGAAGATCCTCGCTTTACTTGTGGATTCAGGCCTTGTGTATTGCGTGATTCAAGTACCTACCCCCCTATCCTAACATGTAATATTTTCAGCTGATAAAAACACCCTAGGCCGCGTACTTCATGCAGGGATTTTTCGAACACAATATGAGTGCGGTAGAAAAGCATGTTCATACAGTGTTTAAAAATATTTATTATGAACTCTCAGTGAGGACTTCAGTTTTTAAACCGTTTATCATATAATACGAACATAAAAATTCACAGGCAATGTATCCAACTATGGTACTTGCACTCGTGAATAACCATCGCGATCTAGAAACAATGCGATTGATGAACGCCTTCATCCCACCAACTATTATAACAGCCGAGTCAAATTATACCACGATACGATTTGTGGTGCCTAACTCAATCACAACTACTAGAGCCGCTAATTCGACAGTGGAATCTGTTGACAGAATATAATCCCATCAAACTAATTCCGATAGATAGCGCGCAGTGTTTCGTCACATAAAAATAGACCATATCCGAATCCTTAACAAGAGTCACTGTACTTCATCGTTAGTTTTCAGCGATCAAGTAAACGATCAAGGACGCCATACTGTCAGTATAAGATCTTTATTTGATGGAGGGGGCTGAACTGATGATCACAATCTTGATGCGATTCTTTTGATTGAAGGGGATGCCTCATGTTTAGATCCTTCTCATTCTTCCAAGCAATTCTTCTTTCGCCCGCTCACATCAATCTAGGTGCATGCTTCTATTTCAGTATCATGTCAGTTAACTGCCATTGGTCCGTGTAATCCACAACTACCCACGTCCCCCCGTTCTGACCGAACAAAACCAACTCTCGGTGAAATACTTCGATCAAGTGATGTCATACGCTTGCGCGAAAATCGAGTGCTCTTTACACTACCCGCTGACATCAGGTATGATGTTGAACGACTTCTTCTTCCCGAGGTCTTCTTTCGGCACTTATGTAAATCACCTTGTTTATGTTTTGTGAATAGATATATACATGACCAATTAGTAGAGGATATATAAATTACACGTATCCCCTTTTTAGCCCTCACATTTCAAATGAATTTCCTTCAACTATTTTGAAATATTTTCTTGAACTCTGCTCTTGACGATCTACCCCCAGGAGAGTTCCGACAATCTTTTTCAGCCACTCTGAATGCACATGTAAACATTTTCACACGCAGCACAGGTCCCCGATCTTCAAAGCCTCCGAGCTGGAGAATTACGAAGCAACTAAGCATATGGTTTCGTGGCTCCATGTCGGTGCTTATAAAGGCATATACTCCCAGGTGCGCACCATATATCAAAGAATAAGGAACCCATTTATATTAGTTGGAATCTCAAGGCAACCGTGTAATCTCAATAAATATAAATTTTATTGCTCTTCTGTGGAACGAACAACAGGTAAGTATTCGTGCATTTTGAAATGCGTTTTGAGATATAATAGGCGACAAGGGTAAGATAAAAATAGATTCATCATACACCATGATTCCCGCAAAAGGATCACAAATTCGCACCTTGATGGTTTTGTACGGGGTGACCTAGTATGATATAATATAGCGTGGCTATGGCTCCCATACCCCCACCTAATATACCTTTCCATGTCTTTCGTCAGGCAAGGCCCTCTCGACCCAGTTTTGTTGGATCTCGTTGGTGATATGGCACTTAGGGGTTTCGCGGAGACGTGTATCTTCTCCATTATGTATGGTAAGAGTTAGGAGTCCTCAGAACTCATTAGAGAAACTAATATTGCAGAAAATCGTAGGAATGTTTGTGGTTCTGTTTGGTCAGATAACTATTACATATCTGTCCGTGGACTCCGTGTGCAATGAGAGTTGTAATAACGCTTTCACATAGTAAAAGGAAGAAACCAACCCAGGCTCAACGTTGGATGTTCATTATCTGTGTAATGTCGTTTCTCCTGTTCATGATTCATGGGGCTCTGGAAGTTGGGGTTGCCGGAGCTTTTGTTTACTCAATGCTTGTGGGGAATCGTAGTGAACCGTTGGTAGACAAAATTGTATTGGTGACCCCTCTGTTAGTGAAACTTGATGTTGGCGTGGTCTGGATGAGGGGTATAGAGGTGAGAACTATTGATTCTTTAGTCACCAGAAAACCTATTTTAAATTCTCTTACAACAGATCATGGTCAGCGACACAATCGTTGTATGGAGAGCATTTGCCTTGCTAAACCATCGCCGGGGTTTAGTAATTATGCCATTTATTTTATTACTAGGATGCATAGGTGCGTTTTACTCCTCTGTCCATTTTCCGTGGCTTATAATCTACAAGGGTCCAGCCTTTTATTCCTGGCACATTACACAATGGGAAGATCGACACTTGGTCTATTTTTAGTCAATTACTTATTATCCCTCGCAACGAATGTTGCAGCCACAGGACTTATTGGCTATATATATTGGTACTTCATGCAGATTTCAATGATTCAATTTCTCACTTGTTGTAGGTATGATAAAAAGAATGCAGCGGCATTAGAAAGGCATGGGATGGACCAAGCGGCGCATGTGCTCGCTCTCCTTATGGAATCTGGAGCTGTCTTTTGCGTGTTCCAAGTACTGTACCTGTATTTTGGTATATATAACATAGTTACTAATATTTTATTTACATTATAGACTATAAACATCGGGGTTGCGCTAATTTTTAACAACTCACCTGGTGCTACGAATTACTGGTCTCTGGCCATTGCGGCAGTGTTTATCGGATTAACGGTGAAGGATATAGATTGCCCTGCTATATAATTTTCACTAAACCTTCATATCATCACAGGCTATGTACCCAACAATGGTTATTGCCTTAGTGAATAGCCAGTACACTCTTGGTCCCATCTCGTCAGGAGAAGTTTCATTTAGACCAGTCAGCTCCGGTAAGGCCCTTGAACACTAAACAACTGTGCCTTTCTGGTTCCGCCACCACTACTGTTAATAGCAGGTCGTTTAAAGAGATCGAGAAATTATCATCATTAAATAGCGTTGCGTTTGGTGACTGTACAAACACTTTGAATTATGCACCACCAGACCATGTGAAGTTTTAACTGCCAACTGGATGCTTTACACACTCATTTAAACGTCCACCGCCTATGTGGTAGATAACATGTTTAGAACTACGAGTGGGAAATCAAACAATACTCCCTGCATGAGGGGACAGAAACTCACAAGCCCGACACGATGCCCACAAGGATCAATCAGAACTGAGCCGCTCACTAATATATGACAGCAGAGAATTAGTGTTGTGTCTATCAAACGAAAATAAACTATGGATCCGTGTGAAACCAGGGTAAGGGAAGGAGTGATCCACAATAGGGTACTGGACGGCACTCCCCCGGTTCCTAATCATCTTATACTCTCATATACCGTTCTTCCGCCACTCCCAGCCGTAGGGTAGAATAGTCAAATAGTACAAGATAGTATGGTCTGATCTTCTTGTATAGGTACGGATATTTAACACTTTGGCTGAGATGGTCTAGAACCTAGGTCAGCCAATAAAATGTTCTAATCGTAGTAGATTAGATGTGAAAGATGAAAGTTATTGTGGGCGCAATATCAGACCAATCATAGGACAATCTGCATCTAAGGTGTACATCATGGATTTTGGGGTCCAGCACTACGTGGTCCGTCCCTTGACATAAGAAAATCACAACGCCGTGTGGTTCATCCCCTCACCTCCTCGGGCAGCGCAGGGCTAGGCCACTAAAATTCAGTACATCGCATTTGAGGGTGCAACGACACGCGTAGTTACGGCCCATCCATCATGTCGGGGGCATTTTTTCCCGTCACTTACCCCTGGTAGTTCGAGGCGACCTATATTTACTTCTTTGATGCCGGTGCCTGGTCACCCAGGGGTATAAATTCTATACTCTTTTCCAGTTCTTGATATTTATATGAATTTAACCATTCCTATTCCGTTATTCTATAAGTACCCTTTGAGGGCCTTTGCAGGCTCTGCATACCCTCTGGCGGGGTTTCCAGGAACATAGAATAGTATGAACAATTTGGACTTTTCAAGGATATTTATTTTATCATCCAAATCACAGACTGGAATCTTCTACAGAATAAGGGGTTCTTCCTATTTTTAGCCAACTTCATATTTTGATCCCTGAAAATACTCTATAGACTTTTTTGTCTAAATGAATTGTAATCTGGCTTCCTGACTTGTTCCTATTCATCGATTCCACCGGTGCTAAACTATTTCAGTTAGCCCCAACGAAAGACCCCAATAGAGTGTAGAATGACGTCAAACCCTTAGGTATTTGGGCGCAACTTTTAGTGATTTCCTTTCATCACGCCTACGCGAAATATCATCCTCACCAAACAAATATCGGAGAACATCTTCTTTTCAGCGTGGAATGTAATGTCACTTACACGATATTTCCGCGCTCTTCGATGTATGTGATCTGTCTATATCACATAAGCGCTATCACCACCCGGCGTAGCGCCCGAGTTCCTGAAGCACCGAAGTGGTGCTAAGCAACACTAATATGGAGATGGGAACTATCAAACCGCTTCAACAATTAGGCACGGGCTGGGTACGGAGTCCCGGAGAGGATACGCGCCCATTATTGTCGTCTACAATATAAGACGAGGGTGGAGTCTTCCAAAGTATAATAAATTACATATCCAGAACAACTGCTTGTTGCCCCAGTATCAATATATCTTTCGTACGCGAGGCCTGACATTAGAGGGCATGTGAACACTTCTGTGTTATTAATACATAATATGCAACTCACGTCAAACAATCACAAAGTGATCTTTGATGGTGAGCGCGTTACAAAATGGGTTCCCGTAAGAGGTAGGTTGGTGATATATAATATGTATACATTATAAGTCCAACTTTTGACTCCGTAAGCCCTTTCTATGTCTTCTGTCAGACGAGATTCTCCCGACCCAGATATCTTGGATGTCATTAGCGATATGGTGATGACTGGTTTTCTGCATACATGCACTTTTTCCATTATGTTTGGTGAGTATCTCAACTCACCAGACACTCAACACAACTGATATTTCCATTATACAGGCCTTTTCCTAGTTTTGTTTGGTCAGGTAACAATCACACACCTGTCTGTAGCTCCCTCTGGTATCAAGGATGTTGATAACACCTTCACATAGTAAAAGAAAAAAAGCAACCAAGGCCCAGCATCGGATGTTCGCCATTTGTGTGATCTCATTTCTCCTGTTCATGGGCCATGTGAGCTTGCAGATTGGGTGCGCTGGGTCTTTCCTATACTCAACGTTTGTTGCGGATCGGAATAAACCGTTGAGAGGGAGGGTGACATCAGTAATACTCTCACTTGAGAAAATGGATGTTATCAACTACTGGTTAAGAGCCATAGAGGTGAGAGTTATTTCCATAGCGGATGGCGTATCTGATAGAGAGAAATCATCACCATAGGTTATTATAAGTGACGCAGTTGTCGTATGGAGCAAATAGAAACCAAAGTTCACTATTTTCCAGTGGCAGTGTCTATGAGTTTCAAGTTCTAGAATTTTCCGCAAATCTAGGGTTTCAGGCTTGTATTATAGCAATATACTAGATTATTCATTATGTTATCATTTTCAGCTCTTTTTCATCAATACTGCAGGGATATTCGTATTTCTCTTTTCCCAAGCGGCCATTGCGCACCTGTCTGTTACCCCCACTCCCCAGTTCTCTTGATCGCTCATTTAAAATGATCTTCTGTAGGAAAATAAAGCAGCCAAGAGGCACTCGGATCTGGATGTTTCTAATTATATTTATAACCTCTCTACTTGCCACCATTCACGAGATTATGCTGCTTGCAGGCATTAGAATACTGATTTGTTCAGCACTTGCAACAAACGTAGTAGCCACAATGCTCATTGGGTAAAGATATTGGTTGGTACCTTTCCTTTACACCATTGCTAGTGTTTACCTATTATAGGGTTCACAGAAGGATGGTAGTAGGCTTACGAAGAAACGAAAAATGGATTCTGAACAAGTGCTTGCCTTGCTTGTGGAATCTAGAGTGGTGTTTTGTGTGCCCCAGGTACCCTGTTAATTGTCGCACTTATACATTGGCTCACTCTCGTATCCAAGGCAGTTAATTTTACATTAAGGTTCTTGGGCAAGTAGAAAGTTGCGTGGCACAAGCGTGCAAGCGCGCTGGGTATAGCGCGCTTAGCACGCTTGTAGCACGCTGCTAGATTTTAAAGATCTTTATTTCTTTGTATATCACTTGTATTATGTCATTGAAGGCTAAATACTGTAGTAATGCCCACATTATACCTTCGAGCTGTTCCATTTAGGACTTTTCGCATTGGATTTGAATTCCAGAAAAAGTTACATCTGTAGGAGAAATGTGTCATCCTTACATGATAATAAATTCTTTTATTTTATTATTCAACCCCACCACATCCCTTGTAGTAGCAGCCCAGACAAAACTGTGCAAAGCAAAGGATCCCAATACTATACATCATGGACTAACGAAGGTACGGAGCTAAGACGCACATTGATCACATCAGATTGGCATAAAACTGAAGTCAGAATGTTGTAGTATATTAGGTGTGATTCAACTGAATAGATATGCTCATGTTGGATGGTGTCAGGTAGATCTGGCTATTTCTAAGTTCCATTTTTATTATACTGTGCACGCTTCATGCACACTTGTGCACGCGTCAGCATGCTTGATGCGCGTTCTGACGCACTGATGCACGCTTCAAGCGTGCAAAGAGTTGGGTTTTACACGCTCAAGTGCGCACCTGCGTGCATTGCGTGCAGTAGATTTTGTTCGCTGTGTAAAGATAAAAACTAAAATTTAATGGGATTAGGTACATGGCTTGGCACTGATGTGGGTATCAATAAGTGATCGTGTCGCTTAATTTATTAGAACTTTTTGTTATCAGTTTTTTCACTTCAGATTTTGATACAATTACACAACTCTAACAATATAACTGTACTAACCCAGAAAAAGACATATTTAAAGCATGTTCACCAGTACTGTGGAATTTCTGGACACTGTCTATGGGGGTTAGATGCTGGTGACTATCAGGACTATTGGAATCTGTACTCTAGCACCCCAACGCTGGAACCATAGTGATCAAGAAAGAAGTGATGGTGAGCTTGAGGTATGTAAGACTATTAAATTCCTTTGCACTATTTTATACTCCATAGCGTGGACACACCTATAAGTAGTGATGTGCGGGCCCGGCTTGGCCTGAAAGCCCTGGCTTTGGCCTGGCTTGAGAGGGCCTTGGCCTGAAGAAATCTCAGGCCCGAGCCAGGCCCTCAACCACGGCCTGGCTCGGGCCTACCAGGGCCTGAGCCAGGGCTTTGACACTAAATTTTTATGACGCACTGACATCCAACTAGCAGATCAGTTAAATGTAAGATAAATATATATATTATCAGCTTTCATTGTCACCGTCGAACCCATCATCATCATCATCATCGCTCAAGAAGTAATCCCACCCTTCTTCATCGTTTGAGGAATCAGCATCCTCATCATCTGACATATCTTCCACAGGCTGACGAAAAATCAAGTCATTCTGCAGAAGGCACTTCAAACATTGAAGGGCTTCAACGATATCACCCCGTAGCCGATTTCGGTGCTTACTGATAGTAATCCCACCCTGTGAGAATGCCCTTTCACTTGATACAGATGACGACATAATTGCAAGATGGTCTCTCGCCAGTGAGCCCCATGTTGGATATCTTGTGGCATTGGGCTACAATTGAGTTAGTATAAAGTTTACAAGACAATATATTCAACATACCCCCCACCACGTTATTGTTTCCATTCCTTCGGGAACTGCCTCACGGGTGTTGAGATATCCATTGAACTCTACCCTCCAAGGGCGCATTGGATCCGCATCACTATCAGGAGATGGGATGGCCTCGTCTTCATCATCGCTATCTTCTTGGTCCTCCCGGTAAGCCTTGTATTTTGGATCTAACTCTTCTGGTCGCTCTTGTGCCAACTCACTATCCACTTCGGGGCCTTCAATCCCATGCGACGTTACTTCGTCAACGCCGCTGCTGTTGTTTGTCGGAAATGGCTGGGCGCTGGTGTGGAACGAATTTGCCACGTGAATGCGACCCCTCGCAGCAGAGTAACAGCTGCTCAAGTACCGAGTAGCTTGGGACGGTTGAGGATGATTTCCAATAGAAGTGTGGTACGTGAATCGTGGTTTTTTGCTCTTGCGTATCATGGTGTCTGAAGTGACCAGTATTCAACGTTCAATATGCAGCCATTGGCCTTACCAAACAAACTCCGACATGCTTCTGCCACCCTTGTAAATTCTAAGTATCTGTTCAGCCGTCTCGAAATTGGTTCGTTCGATTTCTGATTTACAGTAAGAATTCTCAATACTACACAACAAAAATCACACTAAATATAATAAAATAGAATTCTTTTACTTCGCGCACTTCAAGTTAGAGTTACCATTGATACGAATTAAATGTGTAGAGTGGAATCTAGACGACAATGAGATTGGTTGTGGTGATTAATAGTTATAGAGGTACGCACATTTCTCTCTTTATACGAATCGACCTTTTCACTGAGCTGGCGACCTTATCTTTGTCCTAACTCCAAGTTTCTCACCGGTTATTCTAGCTGCAGCACCATCCGCATCGTCGATCACTTGTCTTTTCAGTGGACGAGGCTTGGGGCGTGGGCCACTGACCATGCATAGTTCAAGGCCCTGTTCCCAGGTTAGGCTGAGATCCGGGTCGTGCGTATTTGTCAATAGTGCCCATGTAACATTCTTTCGGATTTGCTGCTTGCGTGTAAGTTCTTCCCCGACGTGACATCTAACGCGCCACTTACGTTTTTGTGCCGCTCTACTGCCCAGTCCTTATGAGCCCGGTCGTTATACCATTGTCCGACAATAGGCCATCGTTGAAACCAAATGTTGTACATCTTCGCGTAAAAGTCGTCCACTTTTCCTTCTGCTTCCGCAAGGCGAAAATATGGCACAACATCCTTGATGAACTTGTTCTGGACGACATTCTCGAACTTCTTTGGTAATACGTCAGTTTCCGGTGGCTGTATAACAACATGTGAATTGAAACCTTGTTCGAACAGCG
>MU150377.1:35684-62559 GCA_015584075.1 Collybia nuda | reverse complement strand
ATTTTCTCTGCACATTTTCTCAGTGAAAATTTGTTCTTTCCCCTGCATTTCCGTGTTATTTTGGCCAGATCAAAAAAGAATAATCCCTGCAGTGTTATTCTCTACAACTCAACGCTCAGCTCAATCCTGCTCGCCTTAGAAGGGGATAGTGCATCTCAGAACCAGAAGACAGACTTGTCCTTTATATCAGGAAGCCTATAGATGTCAGACTTCATTGTCAACGGTCTTATCAAACCAATAGTTGGTCTTGATCTAGAGGATAAGACTCAACAGCCGTAACAGTGTGAGGGTTGGCGTGAACATGTGATGGTGGGTGTGGACATGTGAGGGAGGGTGTGGTTGTGTCAGGGTGGGCATGGGCACATGGACATGGGCACCAGGGGGCTGTGTACATAGAGGGTGGGGGTTTCTTGGTCCTGCGTGGGCATTGGGCATGTGTGGGGCAGTCCTGTGTTGGGCAAGGAGTGGGTGGTGGAGGGTGGTAGCAGTCAGGACTGTTTGTGTACAACACTGTAGGAGAGGGGTTGGCAGGAGGGTAGTGAGCTGGCAAGAAATTGATGACTTACTTCGTCACCATTCCTTACACTACAGATTTTGTTGCTGGCAGAGGTGATGGCCTTACCATCAGAGTGCCGGTCAAGGTGGCATGGCAGATGGCAGGGTAGTGATTGTTGTTTGGGGTGGTTGGAGGGTGACAGTGGTGAGAGGAAGACAACATTGATGCATGATGTGGCATGCATCAACAAATTGTGCTGGTAAGTTGCTGAAGTTGCCGGAGTCGTTGGAATAGCCAAAATAGCCAAGATCATGTATTTTTTCTTAGTATTCTATTTTAAACCAAGCCCCTTTGCCGAGTGGTTAGGATGTCATTATTTATTACATAATCTCTCTGTGAACACTGGTTCAATCCTCCATGAATGCACATATTTTTAATTATATCATAGAGTCCTCATGGACTCCTGGTAAGTCCTCAGAGTCCATGGGGAGTCTGTCCCCACCCAGTCCTAGGACACCTACTAATTAGCGGACTGATGGGGACTTGATGGGGACTCTGATGGGACTCAATTTCGATAGGGACTCAATAAAAGTACATTTCTAATTACATTGAGTCCCCTCTGAGTCCTGGGACTGATACGGAGTCCGTGAGGATCTGTGGCTTAGTGTAAAGCCCTCCTGAATGCAGCTGAGTTTGTGTACAGTGTAGGAGTGTTAGTGTTAGGCCATGAAGCCCCTGATTTTGCATTTGTACTAAGGAAAGCTGTGTTGGTAATGTGATTCTTATCACATGTGTTCACAGCTATGTACCATGCTTCTGCATTGTTATCTGCTGGCTGGCCAGTGGTCATTGTCACAATCTATGTCTGGATTTCTGGTGCAAGTCACTTTTGGTATTTTACAACAATTGTGAGGCCTTCTGTGTATCCAGCTTTGTCAATTAAGCTGCAGAACACATCCATGTATTAGTCCACAGTGCACATTCCCTGGTGGTAGTTGCTTGTCTCTAGTCACATTTGTGTGCATTGTACTTTGCTTTGCACAAAGAAGTTTCTTTTGAAGTCTTCTCTGATGCCTCCCATGATTGGTAAAGCAGAAGTCCACTTTTGTATTCAGGTCACATCACATTGATACAATGGGAAACCATCTACACACAGAATTTACAACTTTTGTGCTAGTGTGCAAGAAGTGCACCTTGAGATGCAAGGCTTTATGAATACACATGGTGAGCATTTGTACAGTTGTGCAGAGTGCAAGGCGAGTGTGCAAGGCAATACACAGGGGCCAATGTGTGTGAGAAAGCCAGTGTGCAAGAAAGCTGAGGGCATAGGGAAAAAGGGGGGTCCCCTTACAGGATCATGTGTTTATTCCAAATCTAGTTGCCAGGGCAATCATCACTTCATTGTATGTATACATAGTTACCATGTGCCAGTGTCTGCCCTGAGATACCTCAGTGTAATGATTCTTTCCCAGTGACCTTGACCCTTACCCTCTTTTGTAGACAGTAGTCCACCTCCAAACTGATACCTTATTCATATACTATTGCATAGCCCTGGTGAGCTGGTATAGCCTTCTGTAGATAATCCATAGATAATCCTCTTAGTGTACTATATAAATGGTGCCTGCCTTCCACAAAGTGGTTGATACATTTGCAATATACTAGGATTGGGCTCTTATCTTGTGAATAAGTCTATCAGGTCCCTAGTGCCCCCTTCCCTACACTGCTAATCTCATCATGCACATTGCTTTTCCCTTGTAACTCCCTAGTACAATCATATAGTATTTTAGGGGTCCTAATAGTCATTGTAAGAGAAAAACATTCTACATAGTATAAATAATAAGTAAGGTGGGCTAAGTATTCTCGAAACAAAATCAGACATACCTTGGAATAGATTCGGTGACAGGGTTATTATGGGCAATATCAAAACGGAAAAACAGACGTGTTTGGTAGATTTTGTTTTGCATTTTGGTTTAAGTACATAGCCTCGGTGTCACCGACCCAAACAGTGAAATGATATTCAGACAGAGCTGATTGTACTTCACAAACCTTGATCAAAAGAACTCACATCTGCCTCATCAGGGCTCGAAGGAGGTAAAGATTTCGTTATTAAGTGAAGGGCATCAGTCACAAACTAATAAACTTCGTGATAATCATAACAGAGTGTATCGCCCCGGATATCCATCACATCCTCGATAGTAACATCAGGTCCATTCAAACCCATACTGAGTGGGAAGCTCAAGGTCACGTTCCCACCAAGAGCATTATCGTAGTCAAGGATGTTGATGGGCCCAGAAATATCTGTAAGACGAGCAGCAAGGTTTTTCTTCTGCCACGACCACCACACGCGATCGAGGTTAGCGTGGTGCATATAAAAGAGAGGGTCTGAATCTAAATGTCAATAAATCCCGCCAAATGATTTAAGCACAAAGAGAGCGCACCAGAAGGGCTATTATACAAGTCACCAATCTCGCCCAACGTACCCCCAACACCATAATGCCCCCCACCATGAATCCCAGAGTGCTCGAAATTGGTCTCTCCCTCCACGGCCCTCATAAAGTGGCCATAGTCTGATTTCGAAATCGTATCCGCGGTAATAGCAGCATTCAGGAACTGCGATGCAAACGCGGGACTGAAATCGCGATGGAGGCAGCGAGGGTTGCCTGACATATCGTCCGCCGGGCCCATACGGACAACCATTGTGCTGAACGGACCGTCTGCGACACATCCACCTCCAGTACGACCTGGGACCTCGAAGCCAGGGGGTGATCCCGGGGGCGAAGCGACGTAGGGGCCGTTGCCACCGAAGCCATACGTGCTATCGAAGACGGGAGATTGAATAAAGCTTGTTGGGGTGTCAGCGTCAAGTGTCCAATCCCAGTAACTAGCAGAGGGTATATAGTGAGTAATGGGAGAGGAGACTATAGAGGAGACGTACGGGTGCGCTGTTGTTAGACCACATTCGTCTCTAAGTGCCTTCTCGTAAACAGCGACCATATACCTATGCCATGGAAGGAAATGGCCCTATCAAACAGAGGAACGAATCAATATACGAACTGTGTTATATGGTGCTAAACCTACGACGAAGTGAATCGAAAACGTCTGTTGGATGTGCGTCACGATAAGGTCTTCGAATCTCGAAACAACTCCGGGGGCGACGGAAGTCGGGGTTATAGCGGGCTTGCTCTGCAGGCATTTTACAGCATTGAGGTAGGCAGACTTCTCAGGATTTGATAGATTTCTCCTAGGCGAGTGGGTCAATTACATAAATGCTAAAACTTCTTTGAACCTTACCATTCTTTCCTCACGATGGGATTAGTACACGTCCCACGAGGCTGAGGTGCTCCTACGACGCCCGAAATGAGGGCAGGCAGCAAAAGAGCGACCTTTACGAGTGAAGATACAGCGAGAGTCACTTTCATGGTGGGCTACCGGGTGGTTGGACGCTTCCTGGTTACTGTGTTTCATCGTCTATTTTATAGGCCTCGTATGTGCCAGGTACGTCGAAACTTCCAAGCTAATTACGTGGGTGGATTTTGACCGTCCAAGACCGAACGGGGCGGAGCAAAAATGGCGCAAAGCGATCTACAGAGAAATTTGCGATCATCGTCTCGAGCTCGGAGAAATTACGGATATTTAGGATTTTGCTCACTCTTGAAGCCAACGTGGACATCCTGTATTCGTACGAAATATTCCATTTTATGAACGACAGGCGTCCAAAGAGGCTCTGAATACGGGAAGAGGGCAGGTGGAGGCGTCCGGACTTCATACAACTGGCTTAAAGGATTGTCAGGGACTAGTTGCGGGAGCAATAGCTGATGCCGATCCGAGTCGTACAGATCTCACGGGCGCCGGCCTCGCGTTATCATCCTGGATGCTCAATCGCAGATTGTGATTTGCATAATCTGAGTCTCTGCAATCAAACTTCGCAAATTACCCCTTCAATTGCCAACGAGATCAACAACGATGAGTATGCATGGTACCCTGGACACAACATTTTGGTGAGCGCATGTTCCTTATTGAAGGAAAGGTTTACTTACTCGATTGGTACTCGCAGAGATTGGCGGCAACCCAACAGTTATATCGGTTCAAATTTCGATGACAGTTTCAATTTTCATGGAAGACCGGGCACTTGCCGATTTCACGGCTCGTCACATCACTCATCCTGTCACGAACGCGTGACAACACGATCGTCGGGATGTATCTTTTTCCCGCGCCAAGGGGCCCTTTGCGCGTGCGCCAGTGTTGCCGGAATCGCTTTCGCGAAACGTGTTGAGGTCGACGTGTCAGAAATTCCGGTTTCCCAACGAAACTCTCTGAGTCATACCAATTCATCGCGACTTTTGTCCTTTTACCGGCCTTGAGTCATAAGGCAGCAGTTTCCACGTCTAAAGTTGAGCCTTTTGGGTGGAAGGCCGACTGCGAGGCAACATGTGGCGCAGCACAGCCCCAACTTGTAGACTCGAAGCCAGGAACACCTCCGCATTATCTACCCGGGCCGTATTGCCGGTCAGTAGGTTACCATGGTCATTTTGGACAGCTTACCTGGGCCCTTGGTTTCCAGTTATACATCGTTCTGCTGTGAACCACATCACCGTCCAGTACTCGGCTTTACAGTGAAGGTTAGTGAATATCGGACCAGACTTTTAGACTGGGAACTTGCCGAGACACGCTCCTTTGAGCACCAGGTCACCGGACTTGCGCTATTGATGGCCTCCTTCAACACGATGTAAAGTGACTCATGAAAGGGACGCACATATAGTTTGCTTTTAATCCAATGTAGATGTATTGGCTCCGACAAAGAAAGGGGGTGGCGGGTGAAGGAATGGTAGATAAGTGGTGGATTTCTCTTCAGACCGCATTTCGGAATCATTCCGCTGAGACCGTTCCAAATACCTGGCTGACCGATCGTATAGGGAATTAGATCAGTAATGTTCGGAGGATTGCCTACCTTAATATTCACCCTCGGTCCGATAATGGTAAGCCTTCAACTTCGACGCTCGTCCGCCTTGACCAATCAGCCTGGGACAAGATGTTCTTCCTCAAATATGTGGTCTTCGCGGCCCGACCGAAGGAGCTAAAGGGCTCCCCAAACAAACCGCAAATATCAAAGAACGCTCTTCTCTGTACCGCACAGTCCTTACATGATATTCCCAGCCAAGCCAACATCGTTGCATTTTTGAACTTGAACGTGCCTTCAACGGGTGCCGACCTTGATACGGTGGAAGCGTTTCTGCGAGCAGCTGCGGCTATGAAAGAAGTTCCCGAATACAAAATACGCATGCTCAAACGCAATAAACGAAAACACTGCGTCAGGTGTCATGAGGAGTATTCAGACGCAACTAATGTTGTTAATGCGTGTAAGATACCGCACGCCTTCTTGGAAGACATGACCTTTTTTGGAAAGATGGCCTCTTTTGACGAGAGGATCTATACACACGAAGCCTTGTGCTGCGAGGGCGTCGAACTGGACGCTATAAATGGGGATGACTTCGTCAACCTTAAAGAACTAGGATTCTGTTTCGAGGGGAAACATACGACGCAAGAAATCACCGTTGAATGCAGAGGTGGAACTGGGTACAACGAACTTAATGTTTTGGAGTGTGTCCTGGATCCGGATACGGGGCATTGCATTCTCCCCGGGGTATCGAAGAACCCCATACTATTATCCACCTGAGTCACGGGAAGAATTAAGGTATGCCGAGTGACATTGAATTTGTTTGTGACAAACTGACCTTTTTTTTTTTTTGTTACGAATCAAGAATTCCCGATATAGTGGTCCGCATATTCCGTTTTTTCTTCGACGTCGGTCACAAAGGGTACGGACGTTTGAATAACCTCAACTTCTTCGGTTGCTTCAAATTTTACCACCGCCGATTTGTCAAACCGGACAGAAGATACAGTAGTGAAAGGAATTATTCCCTTCAGGTATTTCTGGAAATACGTCGAGCTCGCATAGATAACGTAAAATTCAAATGTCAATGAAACTTGAGGACATTAGAGGTTTTACAAGACATTTCGCGATCAGCCGTGGGTAATGCGGAGGTTGTGGCAATCGTTCAGGGCTCAATGCCTAGATTCATACCTAAATTGAATATTCTTCGGAGGAAGAAAGGGTGCAGGGGTGGTCATGTACGGGTCCCTCGTCAGTCTACGGGAACCAAGAATAAAAGTCATATGAGCAAGCACTAAAAAGGCCGCCAATTAACGTACCGTGCCGGCGGGGTGCCTCGGCTCACATGTAAGAGAAGCACGGGAGTCTCGACAGAAGCTATCAGAACAACCATAAGCGAAAGTTAGGCTGACATGATACTGGTAGACTGGTACTCGCGAGCCTTACTTACGAGATTCTAGGGACTACCGAGTACCCATTTATTATGGAAACTGTATGATAATGTTACAATGGACTCGGGTCCTACTTAGAGTGCGGAAAGGTAGCCTTAGATCTCGTTGTAGAGAGTATAGGGTTCTTGGTTGAGTTGAAAATCGCCTGAAATTCGGCTGCCAAGAATACCGGAGGCCGTCAGCAAATAGGCCCAAATAATTTGCCGAGCTTAGTGCCGGAGCTTCGAGTTTTGCGGTGATCTTTTTGTCCTAAGGAATGAGAATCCGAAATTCAACCACCCATGCGCAGCACTCGTTTCCCTGACTGTCTCTCTCTTAACCATCTCTATTAGAGAACTTTCAATCAAGCGAGACTCGTACGATTTTCAGGGACTCATCGATAAGAAATGCCTTCGTCGACCCCAATGGCTGGAAACCTTGCGTTAAGTTCCAATCCATGTAGACGATAAACCTATTATAGGGGTCCTCAGGTTTACACTTGAAGCCTCTTCCGAGCCATTCGTGATCATGATGGGATTTTTATCACTTGAAGCTAGGAATAGTACAATCTACCCTGCGACGGTGAAGAAATGGGCGCTGGGCGTTTGGACAGGATAACTCCAATGACGCGAGTGGTTGCATATGGAAGTGCTGTCCGCCACTGTTCGACTCCAAGTCAAACGTCGAGTCAGTCATCACGAAACGAAAGTGTCCACGAGTTGTGAGCTATATTGGGGAGGAGGGGAGAACGAAAACACGGCCCATATTACGCGAGTTGGCTTATCCTCTCACCGGGAAAGTGATGCCGACAATTTTTAGGACAACTCGGAACTACCAAAACGCCAACGTACAGTCGTGCAAGTTTCATCACCAATGTTGGCGAGTGTATCTGGAAGAAATTTGATGCGACTGATCCTGTCACCTTGTGGCGATCTGTCTATTGGCCGAAAAGGTACATGTGGTGATTTACTCCCAAATATCTGTCCCTAACGTGTTATTTGCATCACTGGCCGGAAGTCCGATGGACCCACTGCCTCTGCCCAAAAAAAAAAATCAATACATCGCAAACTTCAATATGACGGAACATGATCCTCAACGCAACTACCTCCTGTCTTTCTTCCCACATGTTAGCCAGAACTTGGGTGCCCTCCGATCAATCCGTTGTGCGAATAAATCTCTTTCATAAGGCCAACTTGATCGCCTGTTAAGAGAAGAACATTGACGGGAACGACGATGGACATGTGAATTTCGTGCTCCACCCTAATGGAGGTAGCATCACCGATTCCATCCTTCCAAGTGGCCAGAAGGACACAGCTTCTCATACATCTCGTTATTCTGTTGTTTTGGAAACCACGGAACTCAATGAGAGCTTTGTTTGAAAGGAATGAAGATCTCTTAAAGCGGGCCTATACCACACGCCAGTGCTCTAAAAAGTCCTGTTTCCGGTCCGTCACTGCGTCCCAATACTATTTTATTCGAAACTCATGATCCCTTTCCTTCAAGAATGTTGATCATTTGCAACTCAGTGATGTCGATCTGCGCCACCTGAAACCTCCTTGAACACGGGGATGTTATGGATTCGGTTTGTTGGGGTACAGTGTTGATGATAAGGCTCTCAGCGCCTGAAGGCTGAAAGCATGTTCCGCGAAAACCCGTTGTCTCGCACCGTAGAACCGATTATCTCTTGGTTTGTTTCCGCCATAAGTCCAAGTCCAGGCCCCCAGAAACAAGCTACAAGTTAGGTGCCTAGCCGGCGGCGATGGTCGTCGACCCACTCTGTGGCGAGAAGACCTTCGAAGAATAACCACGCCCGGATGATCTCGGATGGACCCATTTTTAATGTGTGACTGGAAACCAAGGCGCTTCACACACTTAACAATGGAGAGAGGGGGGGTAGTGTCATCATTCCAAAGTATGATTCTGGCACATGTAATCAGCCTGACGAGGCTCCACTGTAAGAACCTCCCGTCGTCAAATGAATTACAGTCTGGTTTGTTAATAAACAACGATTATTAGGCCGCCCTAAAGGTCCATTCCCGCGCTTAATAAACAAGAAACTGGCGTCGATCGAAGGAGCAAGTGCTCATAGTGGCGAAGCATGTCTTACCATCAGATGACACTTGTACGTTGCCGTCATAAATTCTCTGTTATCAGTTCCTTTGGGTATGGGGTATGTCAATTTACATTTTTCGGTCCATGTTCTGATATTCTCTTCCTTTCCTCAGGGGTCAGAGTCGCGCTACCACATGCCTATATCCTGCACAACACACACATTATAGAAACGCAAAATGACACAGGCTTCCGTGCTACACGTAAACATCGTGGTTGCGAGATTACGGATCTCAGAAACACGACCCAATTGACCCAACCAACGACCGCCAGCGGCCGCTCTGAGCTCGACTTTTCCAAAACTGGAAATTGTCCATATTTCTGGGCGATACGCTTTTCGTTTATGGCTTCTATATGACTATATCCCCAACAGTGGTCCAGCGTCGTGATCGATCCCACCCCCTCTACTATCCATAGAACTGATCCCAGAGACCAGTACGGATATGGCAGCCCTGACCCACTATTCTCCGCGCGCAGCCATTCTGGGAAGAACAGTGTTTTGCGCGTGCACGGCTCCCCCCCTCCTAACCAGCTGGCCCGCAAATCCTCGCTAGCAAATGAGATCCTCCCCTGGACGATCCAGAGGCTAGCGCTGACTTTCGTTGACGTTGAAGTAAGCAAGGTCCACTCATGACTTGCTCCAATCAGATTGACGGGAGGGGCAAGCCAAATTGGCACATGGACGGTTTTAGGAGTTGTTGGCGATCTACGCACTCCACGCGGATTTGGGAGGGGGTTGGGGGGGCCGCGTGACATGTGTGGCAGGGGTGCCAGGGCCCCACGACGCTGTCGTTTCTTCTTTGTGAGAATCTGCGAAAGATGTATCTGAGGGAAAAAAAAACGGGCAACACATGGTGTTCGACGGAAGGGCGCTGCATCTTGTTCCACGTATCAGGCTCGAATCGTACGTTCGATTGCTCGTTTCCGCTGAGATGGGAGGGATATGAATATTAGATTCTGGGCTCTGGCCCCTACCCTCCCCCCCCCCTCTCCTCGCGTGTATAAGGAGCAGAATAATTAAATCACCTCCGCGGTCGAGGGGTCGAAAGACGTGTGGACCAGGTGCATCGTATCCACGCTAAAAAAAAAGTTATTTATGATGGTGGCTCCCCATCGTTTTCCCTCCTCCGCGCGGGTGTTTCGAAGGCGAAGGAGTGGAAGCTCCGTTTTCTTCATTTTTTTCTCTTCGTTTTGCTTTAGGGCCACACGATGGCGTTGGTCAAGAAACTTAATTGGGGGGGGGGAGTTTTTACCTCCAAACAAGTGAAATTAACATCATGGGGCCCGTGTCACGGCTGGTTTATAGATATGTCGTTGGGAGGCGTCATGACCATCAGCGGGACATCCCTAAAGCGTTTTCCCCCCGAGTGGACAGGAGACGTCCTAAATCAATCACGAAGCTGTCAGTTCTGGAAAGGTTGTTGCCAGCAATTTATTTACGTAGACGCCAGCCTTCGATTCCGGTCTGGCCCTGAAATCTGTTATCGGCCAACGGGAGGGATACGATACAGCTCTATAGGTGTATTCTAGCGCTGGGGCACCAAGCGACACTGAACGTAACAAAAACAAAAACCTGCAAGAACACGAAAAAAAAAATACAACAGATTTTCTACTCGGATACTAAAATGCTGACTAGCGAGTCTGTCAATAGTCACCAAAATGCCAATCTAAATCGAGTTATAGTGCAAACATAATTACAGCTGATGTCAACCCATCAAAGCTTCGGTGCCATCTGGAACAGAATCGTTGTTGCCGCGAAGGTCGAGCCTCGACAACAAAATTATGCCATGTGATTTAATGGAAGGCGACCCGTCGAAGAGAACATTCACCGGTGACAGTTTGAGCGGAGAGGGTCATCACGGGAGGGTAAATAAATACAAAAAAAAAAAACCAACCAACCAGAGAAACTCATTCCGAGATTTGGGTCAAGTCTGTCGGCGGTAATTCTTAGCAAGACAGGCCGATTTCCTGAGGAGAGCTGCCTGATGGAGTGGCGATTGAAGGGGAAACTGATGCGGAACAAAAAAAAAAAAATAGGCCTAGATGAGGTGATTGGATAACCTTGGCTGTTCCCCGTTTCTGAACGCAGGTAGCGCTTCGAAAGATCCTCGGGGGAGCGGGCGTAAAGGAGATGGAATGATTGGTGAGATAGCGGGAGCATATCCGTAACTAGTGTGTGATGTCTTGAATAAGAGGAAATTTAGGGTATGGAGGTTTTTTTAGAATCTTGTTCTCGACTCTGAGCAGGGAGCGGCAGATAAAAGCTAAGTGTGATCCGAAGACATACCTCCTGTGATTTTAGGTAAAAAATGAGTTTATGGAAGTATTCTTAAGCCGAGGGGAAGCGCCTTGGAGCGAGGAAGGTTACAGTTCATGTGGATGACCTAAGAATTGACCCATCAAGGATATCAAAGAACAAACAAATGATCATGGCGGTCTCGGAGAGCTTGTCTCGTTGTGGTATAGCTGATTTGTATAATATGATCATGATGTTTGTCTATGAAAGATGCGGCTGTGAGTGATTGCATGCAGATGAGGAACAGATCGTTGGAGTTGAGAGAACCCCCAAACGTTTGTATTTTTCATCAAGGGCCCCCATACACTGGGTAAACCAATGCAAAGTTTGAAGCACGTACTAGTATTTGAGCGTGAAGAGCTTGATTGACAGAAACGGCTTAGAGGGATTTTTTTTAAAGAATTGAAGACATGATAACCAGTTTGGGAGTTATGAAAAGAGGTGTGGACGTATGATGGAAGACCATATGCAACGAGGAACAAAGTTAATGACACACCAAAGAAGCAATCTTTTTTCTTTTTGACAAAAAGAGTTCCCAAGATAGCCTCGGTCACACTAATGTCACGCCGGACAAAACCCTTTTCGCGGACTTTGAAATATGTAAAGGTTGCAAAGTATGTCACAGTGGCTATGTTTTTTATAATTCCCAAACCCGTTAACCTCATTCTGGGAATTCAGTCGATTATGCTTTGGACCCGAATATCTCGATGGCTAAAAGCGCGGCGATGTTCAATCCCATTCTTCGCTCCCGTTCCCCCCTCTTTTCTCTTGTCTGTCCCGTCCTCACCATTCCCTAGTCCCGTAACATTCCATTCTGCTCCTGTGCTGCTAGTAGCATCATGGAGACCAGGTGAGCCAACGTGTCATGGAGCCGATTATGCAATGAACTGATACACCAATATAGTGGTAGCACCCCGGCCTCATCCCCACCAACGATAAAGTCGCCCTCTCCACCGTAGGTTGCACTGCAGACAATCTCCGATAAACGATGCTCAATCTTAGCGGCCCTAGAAACCCCCTGAAGCGGAAGGAACCTCCGGAGGATCGAGAAGAACCGCCCTCACCGCCCCCGACTGACGGCCTACCAGAGGGTGCCTCTCCAGCCGATGGCGAGTATTCATCCGGCCACGTCGTATGTGATTACTGCGGAACCAGCGTGCCCTTCCGGGATGAACAAACAGACGCATTCACCACAAAGATATGGGACGACCATCGTATTGCTTGGTACGTACACACAAAAAAAAACTCCACTTGAGTAATTAACTATGACTTGCTTGCTAATTCCCGCTCCAGCGGAGCTCAGGCACCCCCGACTGGAGATGCCATAATTTACACGCCCGAGAGTACGGCCGAGGCCCTCGCACACCCCGCACCTAAACGTCGCCGTGCCAAGCGTTCAGAAGATGAAAGAATCGAGTACCTCAGAGGTGACCCTTATGTCGCTCAGTTCGAGGCTTATCGTGTCCTGTGTGCCTCGTGTGACAAATGGATCCGCCTTCGGCCCAACTCCACCTACTGCTCTATCCCCTGGGACGCCCATCGGAAGAGCTGTCTAGCGAAGAAAATGTATGTCTGATATTCCCTGTTTAAATTTCATTTCGGTTAACACTGACAATCATCTTTCTAGTAACAGTAAAAACATCTACGCCCTGGAGGAACGCAATACCCTTCTTTCCAAGGACCCCGACGTTCGCAAATTCGATGCCGAACGTGTCCTGTGTAACATGTGTGACCGCTGGATAACTGTCAACCCCGATGATCACCTCCAAGCGGTCCAAAAGTGGCTCGAACATCGGGCAGCTTGTCAAAAAGCCCATGCAGTCCAACAACAGTACGTGCACGTTTTTCCCAAAACAAATATATATTTATATATAAACCCTCCAATGGCGTACTGATGAACATCTGTCTAGGGCACCCGTCCGCGATCCTGCCCCTGCTCCCCACGCTGCCGATCATCCAAAGGCAGGACCATCTTCGGCTCAAGGCTCTACTCCCACGTCTATCACTAGCCCTGTTTCTCCCGAAATCGCTTCGATATCTACACAGCCTACTCTCCGTCTCTCGCAGCCGCAATCGCCATCCTCCTTCCACGACCTTAACCCCAGCAACTACGCCCCCGCCCACGAGTCACGCCGCCGTAATGCGGAACAACGAGCGGCGACTTTGAGGGCGGATAACTTGATTGGAGAGGTTGAGCCAAACCGTGTTTTCTGCTCGCTATGCCAGAAGTGGGTCCAGCTCCGCCAAGACAGCTCGTATTGTGCGTACCCGTGGCTCCAGCACAGAGGGAAGTGCTTAGCACGACAGTACGTCATCCAGCTTCTTTATCATCGTCATCTGACAAGTGCTTCTTTTTCTTTTTCTCTCCCTCTTCCTTCTGTTCGTCTTTTCTATCTTTATGTCATCTTTCGCTATCTTTGTAGTCAGCGGCGCGCACAGAAGGCGGCTGAGATTGCACGGTTGAAAGCGAGGAAGCTCCAGCATCCTGGTCGAGGAAGTGGGCAGGATGAACTTTTATCGGATATCGAGGCGGACCCGGATGATATTGAGTCTGAGGATGGGGCTGATTCGCAGCTTGAGGAGGACCGGAGGAGGATGGATGATAGACGGGCTGAGCAGGAGAAGGCTAGCGCTATGAAGGCTAGGTATAAGGTTATGCCTCGGGTGGGTATGCCATACACCCACATTCCAAGCAGGAAGAGTCATCATGGTGTCTATGATCCACGCAGCCTGCCATCGACATCGCACTCGCACTCGCATTCGCATTCGCACCCATACCCACACCCACACTCTCACCCACATTCACATTCGCATTCGCATTCGCATTCTCATCCGCATCCGCATCCTCACCCCCATTCTCACTCAAACCCCACTCACTCGCCCTCACGGCCCAGCCGTCCTTGGAAAGTCGAAGAAGTCGATGGTGACGCCGATGCCGAAGGTGATTCGTACGTCGAGGAAGAGCACCACGCTCATCAATCGATTTCTCGCGGCCCAATACGGCGACCTAAGCCCACTGGCTTGGCCGACCTTGACTCTCCGTCCGGCAGGTACGTCATTAATCTCTTTTTACCCGGCCCATAACATAGCTAATGTCACAATTTTTTTACTTCCAGGAAACAATTTATTTTTTCATCAGTGAACCACCTGTTCGCGACGACGTACGAGTCGTCGGATGATTTGTCCATCTCCGCGCTGTTGACGTATCTGAACGCCGCTGTACCGTTGGACAAGCACGAAGACTTTGATACGTCGGAGGTAATCAAGGCTGTCGCCGCGTTACAGGACAAGGGCCGCATTCGATTTGAAGGCGACATGCTACGCCTTGTCGAGTAGGCGTTCCGCGTTGCCGGGCCGGGGGGGGGGTCTCTTATTCGCCACCGCCACATCATCTGCCCTTCGCTCGACTCATGGGTCCGGTATGGGTCCCCCTTCATCCTCCACTTACTCTGATCCTTATCTTGGACCCTACAAACTCTATCTATGGTTTTGTAATACTGCTCAGTCATCGTTCGTCCGCATGCTACTCGCCCATTTAGTACTTGTACCTCCTATGCTGCCTGCTATATTCGGACTCGGACTTCCCTCCTCGCCTACATATGTACATGTATAGCTTTTCTTGTTGTCAACCATTCCTTTCCTTTGCATACAATGACATGATCACGCACGTAATATTAATTGCATTGCTTGTACTTTTCCGTAATAAGTGTTTTTACCCAATCGCACTCAGTGTCCCGCCGACGACGTGTATACGTATGTCGAGATCTCTCGGTCTCCTGGGTAATCACAAGTCCCCGCGATAGCCGGAACATTGGCTTTGCCGCGCGCGCGCGCGCAAGCCAAGTCACAGTGTGTGTGTGTTTTTTTACTTCTTTTTTTTTTTTTCTTCTGTTCCTAAATCTGTGATGGGGTCTCCGTAAGTGAGCCGTCACGCTGTCAACCCCCGATGTGTAAAATAAAATAAAATAAAATACAGAGAGAACCTATTTGGGTATATACATATCATTGATCAATGTTCTGTGACATTACATCATCCGTGATATACCTTCTTTTTCGGCCTAAAAATAGAAGACCAAGCTATATTTGGGTTGGTTGCTGCCAGTGTTTGATTGAATGTTGTAATTTCAGTCAAAACATGAAGATTTGAGCGCTCTCGGAAATATATCTTAAATTCCGGTGTTCTTTCCATAAAGCGAGGAAACACAAAAAAGAAACATGTAATATACCAATGATAATACTAATAGTAATATTCGTAAGAGAATAACATGGACAAAAATAGGAATGAATGCCGTTTTCCGTGGATTGGGTTTGGGATAAGCATCTCGGGGCAACTGATCGATCATCATCATACTTCGAACCCGGAGGAGGCCATTGTTTTAAAACACATGCTCGGTCATCGATCTCCAGCTGACTTGGTTCTTGGGTTATTTAACCGTTGATTTAATATATTTGCCTATAGGGACTGAACCCTGCCTGCCGTCTTCGCAGACTAAACTGCGCGGACCACGGTCCAGAATCTTATCTTAAGGAGATATTCCCTCGCACGACTGCATAGTCCAGCTACTCTCCACACCCCCTATGTTTAAGCCCTTACCCATACACTCCCCCCCTATCTTTTGTGTACAGAGGTCGGGCGACATAATCAGATGCTTTGCGTGGGTTGGGTAAGAATAACTCACGGTGGTGCTCGTATCCATCTGTCGCAGTGCCTCTCGTTTCAAGTTTCAGGCGATGGATGGCTTTGTCAGTGATAAAATATTGCTTCCTAAGGATGGCGTCACACCCTCCTGATCTTCGTGGAATGGAAACCGTCTTATTCGCCTCACGAATCAAGCTCCTTGTTCTCTTTTTTTGTTTTACGTCCCCCCTACCCCACCCTACCAAGACCCGTTGGCTAGGCCCCCGCGATATCAGTCATCCCGGACCAGAATAGAACGATCTTGGAGAAAGTTCCCTTCATGCAGTGCCTAAGGTTTGATCTCGAGGCCAAGGTTTGGGGCGCCTTTGTAGCAAAAGGGGCATCCGGATAGGCAACGCCGACAACTTGCATGGGTTTAAAGAAGCTCATGTGGCTGTGTGCCATCATTTCCGTCAGGGTGGGCGGAAATTGTGGCGCGGTGATTGCCGGGTGGGAGTACAACAAGCCGCTAACTTTGGGCCCGGCTTTTGGTTATAATAAAAATTTTCGTTATACAGTGCAACTCATCTGTATCACGCAACCATCTCACAGTCCGGCACAAACTTAACGAAAGTGCTATGACACAACACAAACAAAAAACCCGCATCTTTTTTTTTTCTTCTCACTTTATGAACTTTAAGGTTTACGGAGTGTCAAAACTTTTTCTTATGCCATGAACCACGTGTGAGTTCTTAATCAATTTTTTTTTTATGTCTTTCCGGAGTTTTGGCTATGTCAGAGATTAACGCCCGAGTCGCCATTAATCGAGATATGGAGTAACTGTCTGCTACGCTAGCGCCCGTGAGGCACAGCTCAGCGCCCTCAACGTTTCTATCCACTTTCCACGTAAAGTTCGAGCTTCTACCTCAGTTTTGGGCAATACTATCATGGTTCGTATGTTATTATTATTTTTCGCACGACACCAGTTGCCGATCAGTTTCCAGAATCCTGGGAAAGCGCCACACCATGAGGGTCGTGCTTTCGACCCTCCCAGGAAAGACGCTCCCATGGTATGGCCTTCCACTTCTTATCTAACTGATATTTTTCATTGAATTTGAGGGCCTGGTAGCCAGCAGTTTGGAAGCACACTGATCCATACCGTTATGCTCCGGCTGCTGATGGGAACCCTTGGGAAGAGTGTATGCGGAAAGTCGATCAGCATAATGACGATTTGTGTAGGGGGTGGAAGGAGGATATCGATACACTACTGGTTTTTGTGAGTAGATTTGAGGTTCCTGATACCCTAATGTCCTTCTAAACCAAGAATAAACAAGGCTGGTCTGTTCTCGGCTGCCGTCACCGCCTTTACCATTGAGTCCTACCAATGGCTCAAACCCGATCCTGCAGACGATGCCGTACGCCTCCTGCAGCAAATCTCGCAGCAGCTCGGCGGCAACCTGAATGGAACGACCGGGTTCCTGCCTACAGCCAGCTCAGACCAGAACTTCACCGTCTCCGCATCCATTATTCGTATCAATTTATTCTGGTTTCTGAGCCTCATCACCAGTTTCTCTTCGGTTCTGCTAGGGATAAGTTGCAAGCAGTGGATCCAAGAACACCGTAGGGTGACCTATACCAACTCTCGTAAAGAAGCCCTAGCTCTGAGTCAGCTCCGCGACGAGAGCTTACGGAGATGGGGTGTCCCTGGGCTTCTGGTAAGCCTGCCAGTGATGCTCCAGCTTGCCCTCGTGCTATTTTTTGCGGGAATCCTGGATCTTCTATGGTCACTGAACACCGTCGTCGCAGCTCTCGTCTCCGCAGCCGTGGGCGTCACCATCCTCTTCCTCCTAGGGACAGTCGTTCTGCCAACATACTGGCTCTTGTTCTTCTCGAACCGGGAGGACGGTAACCACCCATGCCCATGCCCATACAAATCGCCACAGGCATGGTTTTTCTACAGGCTCGTTACGCGGGTAGCCCATAAATGGTTTGGCACGGATATCCTTTGGCTGCATGACTGGAGCCGAAGCGATCTGCATCTCCTCCGAAACTTCCCTGGGCTATGGAGCGCCGAGTGATTGGCGGGCTCGGGTGGACGACCCGTGCTTTTAGCAATACACTCAATACGGCTATCCATATATTCCAGTGCTTGCAGGACCTGCCGTTTAGTGATGCGGCGACGGTGCTGGGGCAGTATCAGTCGACTACCCTTGATGCTTTGAATCTTTGGTATTTTACGAACCTTCAGTGTGGGTGGGATGAATCGACTGATAGGTTCATTGCGGAACTTTATTTGCGAGGTGTGGAGAAGCCACCTATAGAAAGCGACGGTTTTGACAAGTCGCTGTTGTCGCCGTTTTTTTTCATTGATAAAGCGCAGTTCTTCACACAAAATACTGGTGCACCAGGTGTGATTAGAATTTCTTTTCAGAGTGACATTGACTGAACAACTATTAGGTGGTGGTGATTCTCCATACGCAACGGAAGCATCTTACCAGACTATTCGGCTCATAACCACATATTTCGAGAAAAATACTGTCTCCGCTGAAGACCTTACACCCCTCTTTGACATCTGTCGACAGCTGTGGACCCACCCGACTGAGAAAATTCGAGAACCAAGTCTTTCCTTACTTGAACATTGTGCGACATGGTTATCCAGCACACCGACCAACCAAGGCGCAATTTCTACGCGGTTAAGCCACTGTGCGGCTACCATCCTTTCCGTCATACACGACGCACAATATTCCAATACCATTCGTTCAATATTGAGCACACACAAAGATCAGTATCTCCATCTCGTAAATTCAATAGATGCCTCTGCATTAACGTACAATATTGACGTGGACGGCGTTCTTCTGTCGAGGGATTTTGACATGACGTGGAAAGAGGGAAAAAGAGGACTAAGTCAATTGAATACGCCGCATCCTGATCTATCACCCGCGTCTTCCCTCCTAAAATGACTCACAGAGACTCATAGAGAGAACGCAATTTATCAAATGTTTATTACTAGTCTAGCATCGCATCAACTAAGCCGCGGCCTAGACTCAAACGTTCAAACAATCAAACACCAACTAGCATAATATTTAATTGGAGCAGGCGCAATGACGGCGGCAAACGTGCCTCCAAGGTTGTTTTTCCGGTTTTTTTTTTTTCACTGCCCGATGTTGAAACTTCCACCCGATGTCAAAGACGAGCTAAGCGGCCCTGTGTGAACAAATGGATTCTCCATCACCCATCATGGGTGTTTATAGCTCGCAACTTCGGTTCCCACGGAGCCCGAGATCTGCAGGCCATGGCAGTGTGCATCGAAGGGCAGGACAGATTCGTCCTTGCTTGCCACAGCGATCATCAGTATATTCAAGGAAACGATCCAAACCATCGGCACGACCTTCTGTTCCGGTGCCATGATCCTGATGTCCTTTTTTTGATCCCCCGGAATATACACCCTGTGCAGTGTATTTGCGGGGTAGATAGTGCAGGCTCAGTCGAATTGATTCTTAGACGGCCCTTATTTCAGGGTGTTTCATATCCGGCCTGTACAGTGCTGTGCCCCCATCGACCGACGTGCAAATGGAAGGATAGGTGTTAGAACGAGGGTAAGGCGAACTGATTGGGCACTAGTTGCTTCATGGGGAATAAATTTCAGATGTGCATAAACGTGAAATCTATGAAAAAGATGGGTAATGAGAACAACAGGATATAAAAGCTTCCTCGTAGGGTATACAAAATACGTAAAAGATCTCCGTCGTTATCCCCTCGTATATTATCATATGATACTCGAGTAAGATTGGAAAAGAGGAGGTAATAATATACATATGCTCCGTCCGCACCCGTCACGCGTTTTCGACCAACTCCCTTTGAAATATCTCAAAAGAGCGTGGCCCCGGTGTGCTGTCACCGTGATCATGTCGCGATGTTATCATGTCGAGAATGTGTTAATGAAAGCCTGCCACTTTCGTTTGTCGATCAGTCCGCATTTCTGGATTCGAACTACGTCCGTTACTTGCGGGACTCTACAACAACATAGCGTCCACCACTACTACGCTCGATAGAGAATGATTCGGCGAAGAACTCTCGTCCTTCGATCAATCGGATAGCCGCTAGGTTTTCAGTCAAGTCCTTATTTAGCTGGGAATTTCGGGCCAGGGCATATCGGATTTCTGCCATCTCCAGCAGGACACTCCTATCTGTCCTACTATGAAACGACAGGTGTTCGACTTGGGGGAGTAGTTCCCCTTCTGCGATGGCATCAGCCGTATCTTCCGTGATAGAGTAGTCTGAAGGGAATGTCACACTGTGTGCTTGAAGAAGGCATTCTAAAAGCGGGTCCATGGGAGGATAGGGCGAACTGACGACTTCGGCATAATGGTCCTCGAACACAAATGTTTTTAGACTCGTAGAGAGCGACGATAAGAACTCAAGGACGCTAGGGGACGTCCAGAAGGTACGATCCCAGCAGTAAAAGCGGACGAGTTTGAGATAAGACAGGTTGGGCACGGTGATGAGATTAAAGAATTGGGAGAAATAATCGGGGTCAAAGTGGACGTTCAAACTCTCTAGATTGGGAAGGACGAGGGGGAGATCCGGTAGAACTAAATTCTCAGTAATCAAGGGATGCCCTCCGCTCACGATGTGGTCAAATCCACAATATTTGAGGTTCGGACACAGATTGAGGACCGCTAAGCACGCTCGCGGAGGGAGTTCTCCTGCGAGAACAAGGCGAGTGAGCTGCCCCCAAGGTAAAGACAGGTGGAGCGGGTTATAGTGGCCTCTCAACCAGAATGTAACGTCTCGAAGGAGAGGAGATCGTGTAAAGATCAACGGGGACTTGAAGTCGATAAAGGACGAGATGGGTCTATATTTGATCGTGAGGTGAAGTTTTTCAAGGATGTCGAATGAGGCAGAAGGCATGGCGAGAAGTTTTTCTGCGCTGTTGAGTGAAAACACCGCTCGCAGCTCTTTCAGCCGAGGAGCATTGGGTGTGATGAAGGAATTGACCATATAATCCCTCTGGGATATCGTCAATGTGCCAGCGTCTGCGTGGGTGACGTGCGGTTCAGATTTACGCTCTATACTGAATGTGAGTGGAAAATTGCCGCATCGTGGTAACCAATGGTTAGCGAGCCGCGTAGCTCGCAATTCCGAAGCTTGGGTTGTGTAAGACACCGCGAAATCCTTCCACAGTTCCGGTGTCGTGGTCAAAATGGAGCGCCACGCCGAACACACCTGTGAAATGGACATACGGGTGTTACGTAGCCCAGCTTCCGCTGGTATAGCAACGGGATCCGTTATCGCCCAAAGCAGCACCTCCCGAATTAATTCTTCTGGTAAGAGTTTATGCGGGGCAATAGCAGCTCTGTATCGATCCCATCTGCCTGCGGCGCGCATGCGATTGGCGAGGATGAGAGGAAGATCGTATTGTAAGCGATAAAGTTCGGCTTCGATTTCCGGCAGTTGTGCACGGGCCTGCGATTCTCGGTCAGCTACCTTGGGAACATGTGTTTCTAATTCGTCCTGCTTGGGAGAACGTCTTTGTCTGTGTGGTGACAGTGCGGAGATACACCCATATCGTCGTTCGAGAAAGTGCGCGCGCCTTTCGAGCAGGAGGGCGAATTGCACATCTAACCGTCGAAACTCTGTTTCAGTAGCTGGAAGCTCTTCTCGGATTGCAGATGCTACTTCATCAGGGACAGGTGCATTAGTGTGCCCAATGCTGTGCCCGAGTTGTAGGATTGCTGCTGGCGTCATACTAGCGATAAAATAAGGTCTGTAAACACATACTTATCAACATGCTATGAGTTGGGAGAGTTGAAGAGCCCAAGCTCACCAAGTTTTCAGCGTCTTCAGATGGCGGTCGTTCTTTGAGGGTCAGTGACTGTTTTTGGCCCTAGGCCCTTCACTTATACCGATAGCGACGGCATCACTTGTAACTGGCACCGTCGATACTCGGAAACCGATCATAGGCTATAGGGCATAGCAGGGCCAGCCAACCAAGAAGAAGTTCTAGACTGAGGTTCGGATCATTTGATCCGAAGTGATGCCGAAGTCTTGGCTTGATGCCTCTTTGAACTTTAAAGGTCCCACCTGTCTCCGTCACGAAAAAAAAAAATGTGCAAGGCCAATATTTTTATGTCTTTAAATTCAGTCACAAAACAGTTACTTTCAAAAACCATAAACGGTTCGCGAGCGGCACGTCAGATACACCAGCTCCAAAGCATGCATCACTGATATGATACATACCTGGGGCTGGAGTTATTCATAGATTAAAACCGTTTGTGCCACACTTCGTCAAACTGTAAATGAGGAAATAGGTATGTGAATCGAAGATTATATAAATATATTCCTATGATAAATTAAAGTACTCAAAAGGATGGATCTTAATTCATCATTGCACTTGTTAGCCCAGGCTATTGACATCGGGCATGGGGTATCTGGAAAAGTCATTTTTATAAGTTCTCCACGGGTGTCATATATTTTTATGTCAAGTAATCAATCAAAGGTCTTATGGAGGGCTGTGGTGGTTAAGGCTAGATTGAGGTTCCATATCCTCCGCGGTAATTCGCGATTTATTTTAAGCGGAGCACGAACTCGCATTTTTTGTTGAACATCCTGTGGTAGGCTTGGCTTTGGTTAATTCCCAACCACATCGTCGAGCGTCAGCACTGCTTTCTACCAACCATATTTCCAAGAATTTTCCGACCAGGTACTCTTCGGATGCAATCCAAATTTGCGGGAGGGCAATCAGCGCTTCGTCCCACCATCGCTTTAAAAATAGCACAAGTTCGCCCTAAACCCGAACAGGGTCTGGATAGTTTTGGTTTCGCTGCAACGAAACTTATGTACTCCTTGGTCTCTACCTTTCATGTCAGTGGAAATTTTACGACATATGAACTCCACGAGCCGCCCTTCCACATGGGACAATACTGGAAACCGAACATCGACCTATAAAAATAATTGTCACCACGAAAAAAAAAAACTTGTGCCTTATTCGGAGTTCGTGGCACGCGGTTGGAATGTTGGCCCCGACGACGTGTATCCTGCAACCTATCTATAGCATTGAGCTACGTCAAAATCATCCGAGCTATATATACTATATATATAAGTATATCTTCGAGGCTGGTCGCTATTCACAAAATTCAGGAGCCCGCCGTTTTTCAGTGTCTGTGTTTGTTAGTGGCTCATGTACAACCACGGTCATCGGCTCAGGGAAGTGTCACAATCTTGACAAACACAGTGGCGAGTTGGGTCACAAATATGCCAGCCAAACAACATCGCTTGCATTCTCTTCCCTTTCCCTTGGTGTTGCGCTCGATATAACGCACTCCCCTAATGCTTTTCCCTCTCCTTCTTTCCCTGTCACTCACTGTCACCTCTTGTGCTGCCGTTACTGTCTATGGTCAAATCCCTCTCGCTCAAACCTCCACGGGGTCTGCAGGTCCAGAGCCAACGGCCGTCCTTTTACATGCTTACGACGAAACCATCCTCATTCCACCCACACTACCTGCCGAACGTGCACCGACTAAGTTTACGCTAAACCTTTCCGCAAATAATGCAAGTGTCGACAACCTTTCAATACTTCAACCTGGTTCTTTTTATGGATTTTCGATCGAGATGTCGGTGATTACCCAAGTTTGTAAGTGACTCGATATTTTAAGAAGGTATTGGAAAACTGATGAGGTGCATAGTGGGGAAAAACTCGTTCGTTTTGAAGTTCATTATATTTGTATCCCTATCTCAAACTATGCCAAAGATCTCACCTTCAGGTTCCTTTTCTCAATTTGATGGCGAATATCCAACAACGCGCTGGTGGTGTGAGGATTCGTCTTGGTGGTAACACTCAGGATTTTGCGGTGCTGGTGGATTCGATCGCCAATGGGCATTCACTCGATAAACAAAAATCTGATAACAATAACCCAGTGAGTCGACAAGCATATCTCGAACGAAATCTTTCTGACTCCTATCAGACTCTAACTCCGGCTGTCCTATATACCCTTGACCTCTTCCACATGGCTGCCAATATATCATCGCTCGTCAATGTTCGATGGTACCTCGGTATGATTCCAACCCTGTTGATGCGGCAGTTTCTGACCTATGATTTTAGGTATCCCCTTCAACGATACTAATTGGAGGCTTGATATAGCCGAACATGGCCAGGCTATTCTCGGAGATAAATTACTCGGATTACAAGCAGGGAATGAACCGGACTACTACGCTGCGTACGTTCTATGCTGTTACTCAACGATCCATAATTGACTTATTTTTCTTCAGTCACGGTCACCGTCCTCAGGAGTACTCCCCGATGGATTATTTCAATGAATTTTCAAGTCTTGTAAAGGCTATTGAAGACAACCCAAGGATTCCCAACAAAAACATGCTAATCGGCCCCAGTCTCGCATCTGGCCCTTGGGAACCCCAACTAGTTTGGGACACGAATTACATCCCTACTTTCTCGAAAAACTTACATGCTATAACGATGGAACAGTACGTTATATCACTGCCGCAAAATACGTTGGAGACCTTTAACACTTACCCCGTTTTTTTTAGTTACCCAAGCAACAATTGTTTCGAGACTTTCCATGTCGGTACTCGCGTTGATCCTCAAGAGACCTTCCCTCAATTCCTGAATCACAACTCTGGCTTGAACCTTGTACGACCATACTTACAATCCAGCGCACTTGCTCAGGCTGCAGGAAAACCGTTCATCATGTTTGAGACCAACACCGCGACATGTGGTGGTCTACCAGGAATTTCGAACAGTTTCGGAGCAGCTCTGTGGGCGCTCGACTATGGGTTAACTATGGCTGCTTCCAACTTCTCTGGTGCCCTGTTACACGTCGGAGGACAAAATGTATACTACAACGTACGTTCTCCGTCTTTTCGGAATGTACGAGTTCTTTTTAACTCTGGACCTTATAGCCTTTTACAGGTACTTAGGTGCTGCCTCGATGTCTTGTTCGGCTACTAATGTATTCATAGCCCCACCAACTAACACCACGGCCTTCAACCAATGGACCGTCGGATCTATCTACTACTCGGTTTTGATTGTCGCGGAGGCCTTTGGGCAAACGAATACGTCGCAGATTGTGGATACCTCTAATAACGGCATTTTCACACCATCATACGCCATTTATGAGCAAGGTGCACTTTCAAAAGTTGCCCTTTTCAATTTCAACGATGACCCTACTGGTGGGAGTGATATTACTGCCACCATCACTGTTGGTGGTGGTAATGTACCAGCTTCTGTCAAAGTCAAGTGAGAATCTCGTTTTGGAAACTTGATTGATTCTCTGACATGATTCATAGATATTTCGCTGCATCATCAGTTTCCGTCCAAACGAATCTTACCTGGGCTGGTCAGGTAATACTTTTGTGACCGAACCTATTAATACTCTCTAACTCTCCTTCAGACGCTCGGGAATAAATTCAAGGTTGACGGCCAGTTGAGAGGCGCACTCGATATCGTCACCATCAACTGCGACCAAGCCGCCAATGCTTGCCTAGTTCCCGTCAAAGCACCTGGATTCGCTCTAGTCTTCCTAACCGATTCACCAGCGACGCAAGACCCAACAGCCGTCACGTTCGCCACCACCGCCTTCACGAAAACTATCAACACCATCACTGTTGATCCATCCGTCATCGCTAATTCCAATGGAATAACAGGGAAAGAACGGAGCAAGATGGGAAGCACCAGCCCAGGTTCGGTCACCAATGACACGAATCTGACTGCGTTGCTACCGAGTGTTTATCTGTTATTGAGTTCGCTGTTTGGTGGAGCTCTTGCGATGGTCGCATTCTGGGCGTGGTGATGAATTCTCAATTAGATATATTTACGCCACGAGAACGACACTGTCCTTATACACACGCTCATTTAATTGCTCTTTGCTGTATATCACACTTTCAATTGAGAAATTCGGCTTCACTATATAAATTCCTATGGTCATCGCGAGCATCAACGATGACAATTGTTACGTGGATGATGCTTCTTGATTCAATGAGACAAACGTTGTCGCAATGGCTATACAATGATGGTATCCAACACATCACAATCCAGAACTAAATCATACATATTTTCTTCCGGAACAAGCATCAATGTATCAAAAGATTATTGAGTCCTTCCATTTCATTATACATAATGTGAGACCCCATCTCCTACAGAGCAGTGATAAGACCTGTAATTTGCCTCACTGGGATATTGTTGATATTTCCCTAATGAACCCTACACCATTACTGCCATCAATTCCAAATATCCTTGTACAAACTCCAACCATTTCCACTGTTCACCCGATATAACAGTTCATCAAAAGCCAACTTTGTCTGCTCCCAATAATTTTGGTCAGTGATTTAGTAGAAGATTGTGAAATCCAAACATACCCAATTTATTTTGCAATACAATTTCACATAATTTCTCTTCAAACCCGTCTTTGAAAGAATCCTTGACTTGTGCCCCAATGACCCTGAATACAAAACAATTAAAGTAAGATCTGGATGTAGGTCTTTCATGAGGGAAAACAAACATGTTATGAAGAACATATTTGATACTCCTAGTGCCTGTTTTTAAGTACCTATTGATGGCCTCTTCAACTTGTCTAGTGTGTTTAATGCACTGCAAAGACTCTTGATACAAGGCAATTATGGGTGGAATTTCAGGGGCAGTAATGGATCTCTTATGTTTCCAAACAAAGTATAGGTGTTCTGCAATTAATACAAAAACTGTGCATGGTCAGTACATCAATATACCTTAAGGTCAAAGTAGAAACTGACCAGTTCCAATTTGAATGATTTGGTGTAGAGTAGAGGAGGATAAATGAGAATCAGCCTTGAAATGTAGAGGACAGATCAAAATTTAAGAAGTATAGGTGGGAAAATATCATACTATTTGCATAATGGCCAAGGCAACTGATTCAAATCCTTCAGGCTAGATTTATAAAATAGAAAGTTATTATAAATAAAAACAGGTATATCCAGTGAAATCAGATTAGTTGTGAATTGGTCACTGGAAATGTTAACAAAATGGGGTGTCAAGAATAGCAGCAGG
>MU150377.1:18261-29998 GCA_015584075.1 Collybia nuda | reverse complement strand
GTTAACAAAATGGGGTGTCAAGAATAGCAGCAGGCCTGCTTTCATATGGGTATAATGTCAGCTCATAAGAGAGGATTTTAAATATGTGGCATAGTACTCACATGTCAAAGCTACTTGCACGAGATGGACCAAATGGAATAGCCCAGCAATTTAAGGATGAAACAAAAGAATAGCTACTTACATCCTGGTAATAAGTGCATAATAATGAGACTGGGCCTAAAGGGAAACAAGAAATAGCAACTCACTTCCTGGGGAGGAAATCAAGGCTGTGTAACAGGTCAAGTTGAGACCAAGGAAAAGCTACTTACAAACTGGAGATGAAACAAAGTGAATGAACATAGCTCCAATTGCAGCCAAGTCATGGTCACTCACAAGCTGGAGAGAAAATATAGACTATATATCAACAATATTTCCAATGAAGAAATAGCTACTTGCCCTCTGTAGGTTAGGATAAATTGAGACCATGTGGTAAGGTCTGGTTGCAGACAAAAGATAGCCACTTACAAGCTAGAGGATAAACCAGGTTATGTGATAGGGTCCAATTAAAGTCAAGTAGCCACATACTCTCTGTGGAGTGGGGTGAATCAAAGTGATATAATAAACTTTAATCATAGGTAATCAATAATCACTCACAAGCTACAGAATAAGATTAATCAGGGATATATTTTCAATTGCAAATAAGAAGCAGACACTTACAAGCTGGAGGAGGTATTTTAAGGCCATATGACAGGTCTGATAGTAATCAAGAATGGCTAGCCACTCACTTCCTGGAGAAGAAATCAAGGCCATGTGCTAGGCTTTAAATAAAACCAAAAAAAGCTACTCACTCTCTAGTAGATAGAATAGGTCAAGGCTATGTAACAGACCTAGTAGAAATAAGAAATAGCTACTCACATACTGGAGGAAAAACCAAGGCCATGAGATTGATTATAATCAAGATATAGCAACTCACAAACTGGAAGAGAAGTGAATGTTATGAGACAGGGTTTACTTGTAGCCAAGAAGTTTCTGCTTACTTTCTGTAGGATGGGATAAATCAAGACCATGTGGCAGCCTCCAATTACAGCCAATAAATAGTCACTCACAAGCTGTAGAATAAACTTAATCAGGGATATATGATCAATTGCAAATGAAAAGTAGCCACTTACAAGCTAAGAGAGAAATTTTGGGCCTGATAGTAATCAAGAATGACTAGCCACTCACATCCTGAAGGAAAATCAAGACAATGAGACAAACTCTATTTGCAACCAAAAACTACTCACTCTCTGGTAGATAGAATAAGTCAAAGTCATGTCACAGGGTCCAGTTGAAATTAAGAAACAGCTACTCACATACTGGAGGGGAAGTAAGGTATGAGGTGGAGTCTGCATACACCCAAGAAGTAATCACTTACACCCTGGAGGAGAATCAGGGTTATGTAACTTTTTGCAAGTTAGAGATAGCTACTTACAAACTGGAGCATGAATCAAGACTATTGAGACATGGTCTGACTATAGTCAAGAGGCATCCACTCACTTTCTGTATCAAGTCTATGAGACAGGCTCTGATTACAGCTAAAAAAACTAGACACCCACAAGCTACACAATAGAACAAATTGAGAACATGAGACAAGATCTGATTGCAGTTAACATATAACCACTCACAAGCTGGAGGTAAAATCAAGGCCATGAGACAGGATCTGATTGCAACCAACAATAGCTACTCACATCCTAAAATATAAATCAAACCTGTAAAACAAAGTCTGATAGCAGCAAGGATGTGATAACTCACTCCCTGTAGGATAAAATAAATCAAGGCCATATGACAAAGCCTGATTGCAGCCAAAATAAGGCCACTTACTCTCTGTAGGATAAGAGAAATTATAATATATTCTAATTACAGCCAAGAAATACCCACTCACCCTCTATAAGGTAAGAGAAATGAATGCCATGAGAATAATTGCAAACATGAAGTAGTTGCCCACAGTCTAGAGGAATGTTCAAGGCCAGGGTCTATTTTCTGCCAAGAAACAACTGCTTACATCCTATTGAGTAGGATAGGTCAAAGCCATATGACAGGGTTTGATTGTTGAAAATGAAAAAAGCCACTCACAAGCTAAAGAAGCAAGAGCATGTGACAGGGTATGGCTATAGTTGAGGGAGAGTCACTCACATCCTGAAAGAGAAATCAAGAGTATGGGGCATAAACTAATTGGGACTAAGAATAACCCCTCACCCGCTGAGGAAAAATCAGAAATGTGTATGTAGCCAAGATACATAAACTCACAGACTGGAAATATTGAAACCAATAACCTATCAGGCAGTATCTGAATACAGGGACTACTACTTACAAGCTGGAGGAAAAATCAAGACAATAAAACAAGCACCTAGATATAGGGCATACTCATTTACTTACATCCTAGAGGAAACATTAAGACCAAGATAGTTGAGGTCCCACTTTAAAATACAAATAACACATGCTTACACCCTAAAAAATCATCACATTGTTATCACTTTGTAGTTCAAGTTTGGCTTACCAAACCATATGGAAAATAGGTCAGTATGTTCTGAAATATGTTCATAGTCCATTTTCTTCTGTCTTGTGGTTTTTGTATTGAATATTTTACTAAGCTCCTTTGTGACCATTATAAATACATATGGCTTTCATCCTCACTAAAACCTACTCACTTTGTTGCATATTTCACTGATATCTCCAGACTCACTTGCTGAGTGGAAATAAATATGGCCTGGAGAATATCACTGCTAAGTACAGATGCTGACATTCTACAAGCTCTTTGCATTCTGTGTGGGGCTTTTCCATATCTAGTCATCAATAAGAGAATATTTCAGGAGGCATAAACATAAGACTCAACCTTGTAAATATACATGGCCCCGTGGTGGATACCTATGCTTTGCCAAATCTAGATGAATAGTCTGCAGATTCTTTTTAGCATACTCAGATGCTCCCTTAACTGCATCATGATAAGTGAGCTTTTTCTCTCCCTCTAAAATCTCAATTGCAGTAAGTTCCAGAATTTCGCATTTGGTGAATACTGCAATAACTGGAACTGACAAAAAAAATGAGATTATCCTCCTCTTAGATTTCAACCTTTTCTTACCTTTTCCTGTCCCTAATTTTGAAAAGAATTGGATTTCAGCATTTGTGATTGGCCTGGAGTCATTCATTGGGATGCAATACCTTTAACAATAATCAGTTATGGAAATATTATAATCTGATGAAGACAATTATTCGTACCAAATGACATGAACTTGGTTTTTCAGGTTTTTCTCCCTTGAACGCTCAGACAGAAAGGTCTTGACCTTCTGTAACTCGTCAACTCCACCAGCTTCAAACCCGCGCGAATCATGAAAGATAAATCCAGGGCTGCTTCGGAAGATCAATTCATTTGTGATATCATGCATTCCACGCTACATCATCATTGTTGGTCACTTAATCGCAAGGTATATCTCAACATTCACCTTAGTGGTTGGCACAATTTTCGACGGATCAACCTTCTCCCAGGAGTTTCCGAATCAGTTATATTTGAAAGTAATAAATAGCTATACCTTTCGTCCTTTACTATTGTAAATATCAGGATCATCGGTCGTATCACAGATCTTCTTGAGTATTGTTGTTTTTCCAGCATTAGCCCTGCCGACAATAAGGATCCGGAATCGTCCTGCTTTCCTCGCAAGTTTTTCTCGCCTAGCTGCTTCGGCTTGCGCATCGAGTACGATGGTCGGCAGCTCATGAACGATTGGCTGGATTTGAGACATCTCTTATTTTTCTAGAATAACGACCTGTATGAGGCGGACAATGGAGAAATCGTGCGGGTTATGAAGGGTGCGATGGTAGAAGAAGACTACGACGAGATGTAAGGCCGTCGTTTTGCCTCCACTTTCACAGCACGTGCCAACACGTAGACCGGTGACCTGCGACACTATTTCCCCTTAAAATTTCGGGTTGGGACACTTTCAAGTTCCAACCCTGGAGTTTGGGAGATCATCAATCATGTTCCTGGACCTTTTCAGTTTTGCTACAATGGTATATCTAATGTCCAAATTTCTCTACTGACGATTCGTATTTCGTCCTCCCATTATCAAGTTAGGTAAAACAACTTGAGGCCTTGCCCATGTGACGGAGTTATGAGGCCCCAGGTGCATTCTCATGTCTCCGACCATGGTGGCGTTGTACACGTGAGCCTTTTGGTTGAGCCTGTTGAATTGGACACAGCATTCCATGTACTCTGGAAAGATGAAGGAGAATATTGTTGACCAAAAATTTCCATACATAAGTGCCTTAATTACAAGGCCACGGTCCTGACGAAAACAAAATCAGGATTCAAAAACCAAGGATAAGCTGTCATAAAAGGACATACCGTTACAGACATACCGTGATGTCTATCCGAGTTCCTCGGAAAAACCGCCTTCGAATCTAGTCAAACACGAGGTAAAACAACTTCCGGATGTCGCGACGTATTTCCAATAGCCTCAATAAGTGTGGATGAGGAGATAGGATGAATTTTATAAATTGAAGAAATTGGAGGAATGTCGGTTCTAGTGGTTTTTGAGATATTGCCTTGCTCGCCGATAATTGATGTGAAATGATTTGTGGCGCCACATGGGATAAAGGAGGAGTGAGTTGAACACCGAAGCGGTAATTCTGCCCTGGTTTCCCTTTTATCATAGCCAGAGTTCGACTTCAACGTTCCGTTGATGTTTTTGGAGTCATATAGATATAATATTATTCGTTGATCAAGCGTACATTTAACAACTTCGTTAATATCACCAAGAACGTTGGTGTCGATCTGTAACGATGGTTTGTTTTTTTGATGACCATTGTTCCCCACTGTATGGGCCCGGTGCATGGACCGCCTCTTTCAACTTCTCCTAGTAAGGCAAAGGAGGTGAAAGGAGTGAACACGTACCATTCGTCGTTAACTATTCACAATTCGCGGGTCCAGCCCGTTATCCTCCTTCCTTGGAACTGTTTTTCTCCACTCTCCCAACAGCTCTACTTCGAATTGAATCGTTTCGCTAACTCAGATGTGTCGTTTTCCCGGTGAGTTTGCATAACACCAGAGGAAAGGCGCACGAGATGTTAATTATGTACAAAATGCCTATTAGCTCCGTTCGGATCCTTCACCAACAGATGTTTAGGAATACAAACTATTTTGTTGGGGTGGAGACTGAGCCTTTGTTGAGCGTGAAGGGGGTAGGGGCAGGGCTCTAGGCGTATAAATAATGTGAGGAAAAGCAGATGAAAGGAAGGACGAGCACGCTGTTCGACATCCCCAGCGTCATAGATTCCCGACCTGCGACATAGATCAATTAATGGCTCCCAAATCATAAGATGTCCCAATTGAATTGTTGTTGCATGCAAGGTCAATTATCGTAACTGGTATTATGTTCATCCCCCCTATTCCGGGCTAGTCGTAGCTTGTGGTTCCATTCCGGTTCTTGCGCTTTTGCTACTTACGCCGTACGTGATCGTGGTCAGATATTGGTTGTTGTGAAAGCTCCCTGGGACCGCCTCTCGAGTCTCTACCAAGGGGATCGTTAGCCAAAGATTCGAGACGAGACGCCAAGGGACGTTCCAAGTTTACGCATAGGGGCCACTGTCGCAAAAACTACGAGGTATCGTTGAAAAATGCGACTTTGCTTGGGGGATCGAATAGGACCAGGGGAACGTTGGGGTTGAAGAAAGTGGCACGACTTGGGATTAGGCTCTTCGATATGTCACGTGGAATCGGGATTCGGCATCAAAATTGCCGAACTGGCTATACCTAAACAAAACGCAAGAGCCGCCATAGACACTTTTCTACTGGTGTAAGTCAATGTAGGTCGTTTCCCTGGGAGTCCATCGCTTCGAGCTTCACTCCCTGTCCGCGAGTCTTAACAATATTTTCATCGTTTTGGTCAAGGTTGGGAACTTGGGAAATGTGGAAGACATTGAAGATGAACCGGGAGAAAACGATTTGGCTTCTCGTTTATATATATACCGATATTTTTCAGGTTATTGAACCTAATACAGACATTAGACCTTCTGAAATCGCACTAATACTAAGGTAAAGACCCACCGGCACAACAATGATTATTTGGCATCCACCCCGCAGAACCTCCCTGTTAACATGGAGAAAAGGTGAGAGGCTGGTCATAGTGAATACTGTTGGCCTCCACGCTGAGTATGGGGCGGTGGATTTGTTGTATATTAATATACGGTCACTGCAAGTTTTGCAGGTATTCTTCGATATCACATTTTGGTAATGATACATATCTTGTACATATGTAGATTCTGCCATCTACAGGAGCGTCCAGTCAGACCCCAACCATACGAAAGAACCGAGAACTGACCAAAAGTTACAACATCTCCAACATCTCTTCGGCACAAACCTCCTAGCGTCTCTTCAGGCCCCAAAGCGATCTAAATATTAGTCTCCAACCCCCGTCCGTTCTCTCTCGTTCCCGCTACGGCACTGTGAGATCCGATAGAATATCCAGCAACACCATCTTCCTCACAATAGCCGTCTTGAGCTCCACCGTTATTTTCCAGGACTCTTGTACGCTGTCCGATCACCTTCGGGTCTTCGGCGCCGCAATTTGGGTAGGAAGAGGATCTAGCTGTTACTCTTGTTCATCTGCCCTCGCATGTACAACACTCAAGCCTTCATGCTCTTTGAGGGTTGGAGAGTAACAAAAACACGAAAGACTCGGATGGTGGGTATGTATGCGGGTCCATGAGAGCATCCCCAGCAGGATTGAGGAGGGCGGGACTTGGCACAAGTAGGAAGCGAATTATGTTGTGGTAGATGGGGATGAGGTTCAGCAACCCCCTTGGGCAAAGGTGAGTTATGACAGCGGGGTTGGTGGGGATGCTGGGGGATTTATTTTGTAAAGCTACGTTAGTGACTTCTTCTGTACGAGGAAGGTTATTCCAGGCTGACGTACCAATTAAGGTTCAGTCTGACTGTATTTAATTAAATGGGTGTGCGACGTCGTTCGATGTAATAACTGGACGATTCAGACGACAGCCAGAGCTGACAGTCAGCCACATGTGGGGTTCGGGTCCAACTCTGGCATAGCTACCCTTCTGGAAGCATAAGTAGAAATAAGAAAATGTCCCTCTTTAAATAAGGTGGTGTGTTTCTTCATGGTTTTCTGCAGGTAACGCGCGAGCTTGTGGGAGACGATGCGAAATATTGAAAAATAACCGGGGTTGTTCGGTGCCGATGCCACGTGGTGTGGGGGCGGCAACTCATTCCAACACGCGCCCAACTCTTCCGAGTTCTTGATTCCTGAGGCTGCACACCTCGTAATCACTCTTTCTGGATATACTCGAACTCGCGCCATTCATTTCTAATCAGCAAGAATCACACATGTAATTATAATACAGGGTTCAGCTAATGACCGTAGTAAAACACCTAGCATTTACATCACCATCCGGGTTATCGTACACAAACCGATAACCACACTGGCAGTCCGCAAGAATAATACATAGATGTTGGTGGCAATTTCGTCTGGCGATAGCCACATATAAGATGAGTTTCTTATCGCGCACTATTGACCTCTAATTCTGAAATGGCCTGTTCGCCTGAAGTCGTTGACATCGCACATCTACATAGGACTGGCCTGGGAACAAGGAGCAAACACTGGAATCGTGATAGAAACCCCATCGACATGGTCTGAAGGGATCTAGTACAGGATGCTATGACATATCTTATTATCCAGCTCCAGATCCAAAACCTACACGGACCTCAACGAGACTTCCATAACATACCGCTACTGATCAGCATGACGACCTCTTTCCAAAATCAGAATATGTCCGTTTAAGGGGCTTGGCGTGGGGGGGGGGGGATTTTGAAAGGCAATCAATTGTATTTGGGGGTCTGAACATTCCCCTGAAGTGGAGTTTGCGACACAGAGAAGAACGGATTTCTCTCTCTCTCGCTCACGCTCATCACACGACCCCATAGCCCTATAGCCGCCATCTTACAGCCCCTCAATACTCGTCTGACCCAGTAAGTAACCATACGCCAGACATCCTTCGAGAGAGCAGTGGGGCTACCAGTGAGCTCGCATCTTCACGTTCTGGTTATCTCACGGCCCCGATTTCACAATCCAAAAGACCACCCCACCTCCTCTGCCAACACCCAAAATCCGTCTTGGCATTAAAGATATCATACAGTATGTTTTTTTATCCTTAACATATCTCAACCATACCCCAATGCCATAGTTGTCGTCGTTTAAATTCCACATCAGTCTTCTTGAAGCCTGAAGCATTGGCATTCGAGAACATAGGCCTACATCGCCAGCTGCTTCAATTTGATTCCAAGCTCCAGTTCTGCCTAAAACTCTTTAGAACGTTGTCGGTCGGGCCCAACTGACTCGACAAACCAAAGTATGGGTACGAATGCGAGGATCCTGGGCTCGTATTTTGTGACACAGTCACTGCCAGGGGAGGCTGTATACCTCTGGTGCGTGCGAGGTTCGTGTTTTGTACTTCTGTGTCATTTCATAGGGTGCTAAGGTCTGAGGGGCAGACACTTCAGTACCTCATACTTCATAACCCACACGAATCACTGCACCACATAAGTAGCTGAAATTTTCGTTAGTACTATGAGTGCACTTCCTACCAGTCCCACACGACCCAGAGGGAAGAAAACGAGCACTACTTTGATACGATCCAAGACGTCGACCCCTGAAGATATTATCACGACTCAGATTTATAACATTGCGTGTCCCCGCGTACGAGTGCTGACACCCCGGAAAAAAAGAACACGAGGGCGGGCGCCTACGTTTTGTCAATTCCTGCCGAAACGGAGATCTGGGGTATGAGTTTTAAATGAAGAGGAGCAAGGACGTCCCATTTCCATCGAGGTGTGTTCTTTGTTGAGCTGTTAAGCCGCATAACGCCTCTGGTCCCACGCTGTCTGCAGATTTGTGCACTGACAAGCTGACCTCTATACCATAGTGAAAATCGGAGACAAACACAAAGAACCAGGCCTCTCAATGCCCACTAGTACTGCTGTACTGTGGTGGTGGATCTTGTGTAATGTATCATGTTTATTGTTCAATCAAATACTTCTTCCGTTAAATAGGCTAACCAAATTGTTTAATCGACCATCATTAACCAGTAGTTGAGTCGCATGTACAGCCTCCACGGGGATGTAATCGATCTAATCTTAAAGCCCATATCCCGTGGCGTGAATGCCAATTTGTCTGTAACCAGAACAAGCACCCCGTAGTAAATGTGAATTTGAAGATCTTACGCCCCGGAACTTCTTTAGATTCAAACTGCGCCCTTAGTCCGACCAGACCACCTGCCATCGAACACCGCCGCAGGAACTCATGACGTCAGAATGTGGTCACCGAGGAGGCTGCAAACTATTCGAAGCACTGTAAATGCGGTCAACTGGTCCTGGTATTGGCTCACGTGCATGTTTTGGTCCTTTGGAGTCTTCTCCCTTTGACAAGTTGTATCCCCTGAATCGTGAGTGAGGTTTTCTAATAAATACTCCATTTTGTTGTCAGGACGTATATTCCAGCCTGAGCATTTTATTGAGTGACTTGGACCCGCTAGCACACCTTACGATCACCATGCGCAATTCTTTAAGCATCTTTCAAAGACGGATTAAGACAACGTGTAATTTTCCCGATGCTACGTAAAGGTGTGTTGCGATGGACGCGCAGATCCTGCATCTCGTGGACATAGACTCCATTCTACAACAAAATTCCTGGATCGTGCATGGTGAATTATAATGCGGGAATAAACCAGGAGGTCCCATGTCGCGCTATAGGCGCTGTAAATTGAGTTTCTGTGTAAACTGAATTCAAAATGACTCTCACCTGTCTAATTCTTGGAGATAGTTTGATGGAGATGCTTTAGTAGAAACTAATGCCGCGATTTCCAACAAGCAGAGTAACCTGATGGCTTCGCTTTTTGTCTTATCAGACTGCGCTTGTCAATAGATATCGTATACAACATCAGTACTTCTCACCAACCGGTAATAATAAGCTCCAAAAGCAGAGGCTTCAGAAACATGAAGTCTAGTGGTGTGAAAATCAGAGATTTAAATCTTCTGATGAATAAAGCCTCACTGTAGCCTCTCGTGTAATTTTTGATGTCAGACTAGTGCGACGTGAGGCATTATGGTGTGATGATGGGGCGGCTATGCTCTCTATACATAGATTATTTTCCTCTTTACTTTAGAGGTTGATCAATTTTAAGCGCCTACGGCCTGTTAGGGTGATCGGTGCTACACATCGACCGTGAGTTGGTAATCGTAGGTTTGTAAAGGTCCACTTACTACGTGGATGTTCTCTTTCCAAAGCAGGGAGGAAGTGCCCTTAATAGATGAGTATCGGCAGACTCTGCGTATTCATCTCCTTGAATGGTGGCTCCATGAACTGGCAAAGGGTCTATCGCAATCAATATCACAGGGTCCAAATACAATTAGTGATGTGTGGGCCTGACTTTGTCTGGTGGCCTGGACTTCCCCATGTTCATCTCAACCCATTCGTACAAAAATTAAGCACCTCACCCTATTTTACAGCGCTTGAGAGACCATCTCGTGAGATCCGTTGAACATGGCAAGAGCTGTCTCGATGTATTTCTACACATCGGAAGCATTGGATTGGTGATGTCCCGGAATTATAAAACACGTCCAGTTGGACCTATGATGTGTTTTTAGCGCTGTAAAATGCGATGATCGTGCCAATTAGGCGAAAAGATGTGAGTAGACGAACATGAGGCACCCATTCCACGCGCTTCCAATGTCACGGTCAAGAAGTTTTGCCGTTATGGTGTTCCTGGGTTTATGATATAGGTGCCCTTGATATTTCCTTTTGTAATTATTATATTCAAAATGACACTAACTCACCAGAATCCAAGAAATAACTTGGTGGAGCCTATATTCCTTAGTGCACGTTGCGCAAAGAAGAGCAACCGGAATTGTATAAAAGGGCTTGCCTTTGCTCCAGATTTACCAATTCATAAACCAAAGACAACGTCTCATCTACACACTGCTCATAACTTCATTTGACAACTTCGTATTAACATCATCACAATGGCTGATAAAGATACCACCAAAGATACCACCAAAGATACAACCCAGGCCACGACGACTGGTACGGGTACGACAAAATTTGGTGGTGGCCCCGGCGCTTGCCGTGCTCCTGCCTGTTTATGCCGTGGATTTGAGCCTGCCGGGACAACCTCAGGAAATTGCACCAACCCCAACTGTCGACACCCGTACAATGATCATTATTAAGTTAGTTCTTGTCTTTTATTATATGAATTTACTGACACTTTGCTTAGATAGTCATTGATTCTGAATCTGACCAGAGTTGAACACAAGAAATTCGGAATTGGGAGAGATGTCTCATGAGATAGTATGGTTTGGTTGGAAGTTGATTATGTGGGACAATACTATTGTTTGTACTGTTGAATTTAAATGATCGTTGATGGTCTCCTTGAGTTGGCATAAGACATAATTTATAAATTGACTTACGACGTAACTAGTGGATTGACTACAGCATACACACATACAATGTGAACTTTTCAAATAGGTAAGTCCCTCCACAGATAGGTGGTTATGGGTACAACATACGATAGGTATACGCTTTCGAGAAGGGAGAAAATATAATCAAACTGGATTCTATGGACATGCCGGTAAACGCCGGATAATATGATGGCATCATGTCAAAAAAATCATGTGTCCCTTCCTTTGCCACGAAACTATATCAACGCCAAACTATCA
>MU150376.1:0-71614 GCA_015584075.1 Collybia nuda | reverse complement strand
AGATTTAGCAGAACCCAGATGAGAATGAAGCCCTTTCATGGTCAAGAAAACTCTATCACATGCAGGACAAACTGGGTCTGAGTGGGGGTCCATATTGGTGGGTGAATGTTTTCAAGAAGCACAGGTCTCACAGCTTAAGTGTTCCCAACCTCTTATGAAACTTACAACAGCAATAGATTGATTTTAATAAATGCTGTGTATAACATGTACTAAATATAATTTAAAGATCCCATGGGCGACAAGGCAGTGGAATCCCTTGAAACATTTCAACCTCCACATCAATGGAGATTGATATACCCTTTAGGATTATTTGTGCCCAACAAGAACCCTCACAGTCATGGTAAAAGCCCTGAAGAAACAGAATCTCTAGGATTTATTGTTGTGTTAGACCAGTGCTTCTTAATTATGATTAGCTTACTTACTGGGAATAAGTAGTGCCCATCCTGTTGACATGCATGTGCATGTAAGTCCATGGCAATCCCCACCTGAGGGAGGAAAAATCTGAGCTGGGGAAAAATAGTTAGTATTGCCCAAAGAGTAATTGATTTTCTAGTACTCACCTTCCTGACATCCATTACCCTTCTCCTTTAATCCTGTGTAGTGATTTATTTGATTCTTGACACCTCCTGTAGGATAGTGCATTAGTTGTGTTTCTAGAGATGTTGGTGCTATTCCCACCTAGTTTCAAAATATCGTTGAATTTCTGAATAACATTTGGAACCTTCATAGTCTTGAAAAAATTTGAAAAGGATAGAAAATGGTAAATCAGGTAAAAAAAGAATTCAAGAGTGGAGCAACGCAAGGACAGGGGATAGAGGATTGTTTAAATGAGCAATAAGGTCAAGTACAGGGCCCCACACACTCAAGCAGAATGCAAGCATTGGCTAAATGCAACCAATTGGTGGCATTTTGGTTCACACAGCCTTTGGTTAAGCTTTTCCACTCAATGCTACTATGCCTTATGTCTTGTCTGATCTAGAGATTGCTGGTATACTGTCGCATTTCAGGACCCAACCACCCCAAGTATTGGATGTAGGGCTTCTGAGGCTCCTCCAGAACCTTGGTGAGTAGAATAAAACTATCTAAACTTAGATTTTTTTGACCACCATTTTCCATATAGAAGATGTCCAAGTTGAGAGTTATCAGCTACTCCCAAACACAGTTTTGCATGCCCAGCAGCCACCGGACCTCTTCCAACATGTTCAGGACATCCCTACACATCCCCAGAACCCGGGAACAAAGTCCCAGTGTCCTTCCACACTTGGGGATGCTGTTCCGTCCCCCCAACATGCCCACCTGGCCTCATATGTGACCCCACACACCCGTCATGTACAAGTGCCCAAGGACCCGGTTCAATACATACAGGACGTCCCCATACATCCCCAGCACCCCGAAACAGAGCCTCAGCGTCCCCAGACACTTGGGGACACGGTTCTGACCCCCACACACGCCCACCCAGCCTCACATGCAGCCCCACACGCACAACGCGCACAACTGTCTCCAGACCCTCTTCAACACCTCCAGGACGTTACCATACGTCCCCAGCACCCCGAAATGGAGGTCCAGCGTCCCCAGACGCTTGGGAATGCATATCTGACGTGCCAGCACACCATTCTACCCTTATACGCAACCCCACACGCCTCTCGCACCCAGCAGCTCCAAAACCCTGTTCAACAGATACACTACATCCCCAATGTTCCACAGAGCGCCGAAACGGAGCCCCAGCATCCCCAGGCACTTGGGGATACAGATACAATGATTTGACGCACCCACCCGGCCTCCCAGACAACTCCGCGCGCCTCTCGTGCCCAGCAACTCCAAGACCCCCTTCAACACGTCTTGGACGTCCATAGACGCTCCCAGAGCCTTGAAACGGAGCCCCAGCGCCCCCAGACGCTTGGGGACAAAGGTCTGACTTGCCAGCACACCACTCCAACCTCATACAAAACCCCACACACCCATCATGCCCAACAGCTCCCGGACCTCGTTCAACACAAGCGGGACGTCCCCACCAGTCCCCAGATATCCGAAACGGAGCGCCAACATCCCCCGACGCTTGGGGACACCCATCTGAGGGAACATCGCACCCACACTGCCACCTATGCAACCCCATGTGCCTATCGCACCCCACAACTTCCGGACCCCCTTCGATACCTCCAGGACATCCAAGACCGTCCCCAGAGCCCTGAAACGGAGCCCCAGCATCCCCCGACGCTTGGGGATGCCAATCTGAGGGAACATTGTGCCCACGCGCCCTCATTCGCGACCCCACGCACCCATCACACCCAATGGCTCCCAGACCCTCCTCAACACTTCCAGGACATCCCCACCAGTCCTGACATCCCGGAAATCCAACCCCAGTATTCCCAAACATATGGGGATGCTGCGCTGTCCTCCCAGCAAAGTCATTTTGGTGATCACAATTCTGAGGGACTTGTGCAAGGTCACAAAAAGAGACGACAAAGACAATCAGATGCTGAGGAGGATCCTGAATATTTGGAGGCTGAAGAAAGGGTAGCTCCACGACCTAAAGGAAAAAAACCAAAATGTCCTAGGGGTGCTCAACCTTGGACAGTAAAAGCTGCCACCTCTTCTGCTCTACCCTTACCAGCTACAGATATTATTTTATCCATTGGGGGCCTAACATCACAGGAAGTCTCTTCAATGGGTCTTGGGGGCTCACTTAGACAGCTTGTGACTGGGGATCCTTGGCAGGATGGTCAAGGAGCTTTCAGAGTAAACACTCTTGAATCTATTCTTGACAGGTGTGCTAGGATGGATCAGGTGGAGCATGGTGTTCAGTTTCTGGGTATGCTTAATTACATTAATCTAGCTACTAAAATGGAGAGGTTAGTTACACAATTGATTATTTTCGGTGAATTTATGTTTACTTTTTTTATTAGTATCAAGAAGGGAATGAGCCACTCCACTCAAATTTCAGTATTGAGATCACATCCTGCATTTAAGAAGTTTTCACCAGAAAAAATCCAGAGGTGGCTTTCAGAAGGGCACAAATATGCTTCACTAGCAAGAGGAGGTGAGATTTTAACTTTTCATCTACAAAGTCCAAACTAACATCTAGTCAGGATCATTATACATTCTCTATCTTACCTGTGTGGTTGGGAAGAAGTCCACAATAGCAAGACTCTCAGGGGACTTGGTTCTGGATTTAGTCCATACCCTTCGCGCTCCCTCTGGCACTGATAACCTGGGAAGACTGGTCCTGGATAAAATTATACCTGCCATAGCCACTTTGATGAAACAGGTCCAATTTAAGTTTCCAACCATGTTTTCTGAGGAAATGCAAAATGCACTAGGAATACGGAGTGAGATTGATATAGGTGCCTCAATTATCAGCTCCTGCTAATTCAACCCATTCTTCTATCAGGAAGTCTATAAACGTCAGACTTATCGTGGATGGTCTTATTGAACCAATTGATTGGTCTTGATCTAGAGGATAAGACCCAATAGCCGTAACACAAATGAGACAACGCACCCCGATACACTTCCAGAACCAATCCAAATGCCATGGACATAGATCACTTAACTACCGATCAGCAAACCAATCACATGAAGAAAGGACTATGCTTTGAATGCCATCAATATGGACATAGAGCCGCAAATCACCGCAACGGAACAAACCTTAATACCCCGACCCCAGCCAGGGTCCCGATGAAAGGCAAAGATGCCTATCAGAAGATACGCACTATGATTGCTGATTTAGATGAAGAAGAGAAGGAAGTAGCTATCAAGAACATGGAAGAGGAGGGTTTTTAAAACGGCAACCTGCGCTGACATCAGATCTCGCCCCAACTGCTTGGATATCACCTGTTATATTAGGACATATGAATCAACAATCATTTTTGATTCCCATTACAGTGATTGAAGGACAGAAAAGCGTTGAAACCCACACCACCGGACTAATTGACTGTGGAGCAGAACACTTATATTTTTAATTTTGGTGGTACCAAATGTATATCTGAAAAATATGTTTTTCTTTGCCATTTCAACCTAGTTGAAATCTCAATTTTTAACTCAACCATAACCAATGCCCAAATGATTCATTTCAGAAAGAATTTTAGTAAACCTTACCATCCTGAATTTAGTAATTGTTTCGGGCAATGTGAACCTGACACTTCAAACTAATGTTTATTTTTACTATGAAGTTCCCCCGAAATGGCCATATTAAGTAATATTTCAAGTCTCACCAGTACATCAACTGAATTTCTGTGTTTTTCTGAAGTTATCAGCCAATCTGAAAACATCAACTTTTCGAGGTGAGTGTTGGGGGCCTGTAGTGTGGGAATTTCCTCACAACATTACGGTGATCACCGAGAAAACCTTCGGGTATTGGAGCCGGGTTTGTACCATCTTCTGCTGCTTTCCCACTTATTTTCTTTTTTTCGGACATATTTTACCTGATTGGGGGTGCGAAGGGCCACCCAAAGGGTGCCGACAAGCAGCCTTATCAAAATCACCCCTCACTTAAATTTTTTCAAACTCAAACATGCCACACTTGCGATGGCCCTCACAAGACGGTCTTTGTCTTATCTAATAATGGACAACTACAATCTTGCTGTTGTGGCTGTGCCGAATTGTATTATCTATTGTTTATTCATGTAATTTTGATTGTTGACTTTCTACAATAATGTTCGTAGGTCCTCCCCTGCTTGAATCTTACTAGGACGAACTTTCTTGCCTTCAACTCCGTCTCCTGTTCATGCACGAGGATGCCTAGACACATTCCCACAACCCGTGTAATGGGAGAAAACCAAAGTCAAGTTCCAATGGAGATAGTCAAGACTAGACGAACGTTGACGGTGAGTATATTAGTTCTTACACAATCACCCGACTCAGAGACCTATGGTAGAGTGGCACACACTCAAATACACCAAACGCTAGGTACTCTCGTGTGGGCCCTAAAATCCCACGGGAGATCTGTTCGCATATCATTGATTATATTGATGATAAACGTACCGTCCTTTCTATGCTGGTAACGTTCAAGGCTGCTCATAGCCAAGCTGAGCGGAAATTATACCATAACATTAAGCTAACAAGTCCTACGGCTCACAAGCTGTTCCTTGATTCGATTTTAGACCCAAAGCGGCCTTATTTAGCGCCTTACGTACGCCGCTATTCCCTCGCCAACGCTCCAGTTATCGATCACGGCTTCAATACCCAATTGACAAGCGCACTCGGTGTCTTCGTAAATCTCAAGTATCTCTCCTTCTGGGGACTACCTGGATATCCCTCGACTCGAGTCTTGCCCACGGAGATTCCGTGTCCCTTTCAGCTCCACACTTTTCACTGGGGCCTTGGGACACACGATTATCTCCTAGAGCCATTCCTCAAAATCCAGAAATCATTAGAAGTTCTGTGGCTGTTAACGAGGCGCGATCCACCGACTATCCCAAGCTCGTCTTTGAGGAACTTGCGATCTCTTGGGCTCACAACCAAAATGATCACCAATGTCGTTCCAGGTCATGATAAAATAACATGCCTCCAATGGGAACCGGATTCGCACCAACTATCCATCGATGCCACTCTTATCTCCCCGTTCTCCCATATCCGGATTCTTTCTTTTGGAATACTCAGAGAACGGCCTTCGTTATGGTCTATTGTTTTCCTCTTGGAGCACCTTGAAGTGTTAGAACTAGGGGGTTTTCAGGTCGGTGTTCCTTCACTATTCACACGCAATATCAACCCCCCCCCCAACTAAATATCATGCATTACAGGCAGGAGAATCGATTGACCTTTACAAATTAACGTACCTCCAAACGCTTGTGATCGGCTGCCATGCTGAGCACGGGCTCAAACGTCGAGTCGAAATCAATATACAAGAAGCTTTTGACCAGATGGCGTGCCTCGAAAGAATTGATTTAGAACAAACCTCCTCTCAGGCCCCATCTATAACTTATGAGCGGTGGGTCAGAGCTGTTGGAACCCCAACAGAAGTGAATGTCCTCGAGGTGATTTGGTGGCGGGAACTTTTTGGGTCGGATCTCAGAGCTATTTGTTAAAGGCCTGAGCGGCTCACCGGATATATTCTGTATAACTATCACCTGTACTACACAAGGGCAGTAAAGGTAACTCGATTTACCAGGAGTCCTGGGTTCGATACTACCCTCCGTTCCATAACATGTCAACGTAGTCCAATTATCTGTTCATTATTATTATTATCAAACTATCTCGATCCTTGGGATATATATAGGCGCCCATGACCAGAGTCAGCTTTTCAAATTGCGTTGCAGATCTCGTTTCCCAGAAAATCAAATTTCCAAACCCCAACAAACCCATCTATCTAGGATACCTTCATCGAATCACACATTGCTCTCGGAGTCCAGTGGCTCAAATTCTACAGCAACTCGACTTCTTCTGTACTAATTTTCCAGTAACTACATCTTAACCAAAAAAAAAAAAAAAAAACATCCCCAACCCCATAGCGAGGTCAGCCTCGATGAATGATACACGCAGCCCGAATACTCGACATCCCAAAAGTGGGCCGCCGATTCCCAAACCGGAGTGGCCATAACATCCAACGTCCACCAAAAGAGCCAGGAGCAGCTTTACTCCTACGGAACCCCCCGTTTCTCCCCGAGTCCGATTCATCATCCAAGGCCGGGCCCGGTAGCAAACGGGTCGTTTGGGAGGGAACTCGATATCCTGGTTCGGACGTGACGCGTTGACGGGGCGTGGACCATATATCAATGACACCAAACACGTCTCATTAAATTGACTCTACAATGGACACGGCATGATCCGTCCCGTTCCTTTTCAAGTCCGCATAGCCATATACGATTTTTTGGAAAATGCAGCTAGTGTTTGGGGGGGGGGGGGGACCAGGTAGTGTTGGGGTTTGACTCTAACTGTTGAAAGCGTACCCGGCGCCGCAAGCCTATAGTGGGGATGCACACATATAACAACTATATAGTCGTAAACAGATAAATAATCTCGCGCACCAGAACTAGACAACAACGAATGCCGATCGTGCCGATCGTGCGGGTCGTACAGCGAACAAACAGTATACAGCGCAACCCCCAAGTCGCCGTCATGACACTAACAATGGCACCGACGCCTCCCGGGGGCATGTGTTGGGGTGCGCGGAGTTTCCGGTATCGTGTCCCTTGTCCGGATGGTCATGGTCGTCGTGTCGAACACCGAATTTCTGGGGAATGGGACGGTATAGATGATAGTACCGATATGGGTTAGGAATTAGACTGCGGGCCCGGTATGTGTACTGACCCGAGTCGAAGATTAGGATCTATCCCTAGAGTCTGGGGCGGGGTACGGGATACGGGGTATGGGAATAGGGTCGTGCTAGCGGACAGGATTGAGTTGGAGTTGGAGTTGGAGTTGGCGGGAGGGGAGTCACTACGGACGTTTATCATAACATGAGGGTTTCGCGGACGTGGGGACATGCCAGCGGGTGATGGTGGTGGTGGTAGGAACGATGCCCCACGAGTGCATGAGATATCACATGAGATATCAGAATTACAAAGATGACAAACAAGAGCCTCCCCCCCCCCGGCCCTATCTCTAGCACTCATCCAAGCCTGCGAGGGTGGTATCTAGTATCGGCTCCATCGCGGACGTTGTATAGAGAAATGCGGGGGTGCTGTTACGGGAATCAGGATTCAGGAGCCGGGAGCTAGGGCTCGGTACTCCGACCTCAGGACTCAGGACTCGGGCCTCATGGCTTTGGAGCATGGGAGGAAGGGGGGGAGGTTGTGAAGGGGTGGGGGTGGTACGTCCGTGGCCCATGTGGATGCGACCTATCGAGACATTGCTCGCTACCGAGTCGAGTCGAGTTGCGTGCGGGGGCTTGGGGCCGGCCTTGGACTTGCTTGAGAAACCCCTCCGTCCCAAGAAACCCCGTGAGTGCAGTGCGCACTTTCGCGTTTGGGTTACGTGAAGCTACGTCCCTGAGAGATATCGTACCTTTCTCAGTTTCCGCAAATTGAGCCGTGTATGTGCGTTGTGCGCGTTTGGGGCATGACTAGACATGGTTATGTTCCCTGTTGGGTGATCGGATTCCTGTACTCATTCTTCAACGAAACTGCGAAACTGCGAAACCCAGAGAGAGAAGGATATTGTTGAGAACAGGTCCGGGGACCGGAAATAAAATAAGTAAATAGATTCGAGGGATGCTCCAGCAACTAGGTCCGTGTATCCACATACGTACCTCTATACCTACGTACCTGCAATCACTGCGCGGATTGGTATCAATGTTGACATGGTGTTACAACACACGGCACACGGCACACGCCCCGGAGGTCCGATAGCACCAACCCGCCTAAACTGGGCCTTACCAAATCCCCCACGTCCACGTATCAATGGTCAGTGCTCAGCCCTTACCGCCATCCCCCCCTGGGACCTGAGGCCTGATAGCTGGCAGATAGTGCGACGATCGCGCGGGGATACGGGAGTTGATGTACCGTGTTTGAATGTGTGTCGTGTGTCATTGTCAGTTGTATCAGAAAATTCGACGTCAGTGTGTGTTGCATGTATGTATGTATGTATGTAAGTGAGTGTTCCGCGTTCCGCGCTAGACACCTGTGAATGGTTGGCCTGGCAAACGGTGGTACGTCGAGTTGGTAGGACCGGTGAGGTAATTAGGGGTGTTGATTGTGGGATGTCAGGACGGAGAAATTTAGATGGAGATGGAGATGGAGATGGGATCTTGATACTTTGTTGATCCTACGGTTCGCGGGATATGCATGTATATTGGTATTGACTTACCCTTTCGTCTCGTGGTGTTCCTATCCCTACCTGACAGGGTAAGAGCCTGAGAACTCAAGACGGGATTGTATATGACAGGGGCAGATAAATTTAGCAGGGTAGAAGGCCTTCGAAAGGGAGAGGAACGGTTGTTGGGAAGGACAGGTACGGGTCGAATAGGACCTGGACTCGTCGAGACCCGGGTGGCAAGCCAAGCCACAAGGTAAAATAACCTCATACTGAGGAGATGAATCATTGAGCAGAGGTAAAGGTCAGGAAGCGAGTGAATCGGATAAAGTATTCGAGCGATGGGAAGGGTCAAGGGTAAGCTTAAGCTTAATGTTAATCCGAATCGTACGAGAAGGAGAGACGGGGTTCTCGGAGGGCCTAGGCCGCGCCCAGGGACTCGCAGGGTGTTAGTCAGCGGCGGAGATCAGAAGATGATGATGATCGAAGGGAACTGGGCCTAGACCGGGCGGAAGGGGATTGCCGAGTGGGTCTAGGCCTTGGGCGTCTCAGTGGGTGGATTGAATTAGCACAGACAGATATGGCGGGGAGGGAGTGGATAGAGAGAATGGATAGAAGGAGCATGATGCAAGGCTGTGACGGGAGCATATTATATTTCTTCCCTATTTCCTCATTATTACCCTCTTTTTTTCGTTTTTCTAGATTACGCTTTTCACGCGTTTTGATAACCAACCACGCTGAGCCGCTACTGAGCCACGCCCTCTGTCTCTGAGGCCTCGACCCCCCGTCCTTTTTTTTTTTGGCCTCTCCGGCAGATATTCCGCCCACTCGTCACCTCGCGCTGCCGTTTCCGTGTGTTTAATCTTTTTTTTTTTTTTTTTTTTTTTCGGGGGGTGCTTCTGGGATAAAAAGACCCCGGCCAATGGACCAGAGCACGCTTCACGCTTATTCCACCGCGCCGCTCCGGCTCTCCCAGCGCCAGCAGCAACAGCAACAGCAGTTGCAACAACAACTCCAGCAGCAGCAGCACCAGATCCAGCATCAGCAACAACAGGCACACCAGCAGCAGCAGCAGCAGCAACAACAAAAACAACAACAACAACAACAACAGCGCCCACTGCATCAGCAACAACAGTCACCACACGAGTCGCACGATTTGCTCCAGCCCGCGCCTAGCCGCACGAACACTCTACCGCCGCTCCCAGCGGTTAGCACCAGCTCTATCCCCGCGGGCCGGTTCGGACAACAAGGGTCGAGTGCCCTTGCCCATCAACAACAACCACAGTGGTCATCCCACCCCCACACATCCAACGCAAGGGATGAACTGCACCCTGCCCTTCTTAACGAACAACAACAACAACAGCAACAACAGCATCACCCCCATTCGCATCAGAACCAGCACCTACAGCAGCAGGTTAAGCGAGAAACACAGATACAGCCTGGGATGCAGAAGGATTTGCAGCCGCGCGGATCGATTGATGATAGTATGCCCTCAACGAGTGATTTTGTCAAAAAGTTGTACAAGTACGTCGTTCTTGTTCTCGGGTCGTGTGTTTCATTTGCTGGGGGGGCCCGTTGGGCTGACGCTTCGTGACGTTGGTTAGGATGCTCGAAGACCAGACTTTCCAGCCCGTGGTCTCGTGGGGGCCCCAAGGCGATTGTTTCGTCGTCAAGGTATGTTTACCCGTCGCGCCGTGTCACCTCTGGTACTAACGAGATGGAACCTTCTTGGTATAGGATATGAACGAATTCACAAAATCGATCCTACCACGAATGTTCAAGCATTCCAACTTTGCCAGCTTCGTCCGGCAGCTTAATAAATACGACTTTCATAAAGTCAAGAATACGGATGATACGCAGTTTGGGGAACATGTGAGTTGTCTTGCGTCCTACTCGCCCCCCAGTCTTCGACATCGTCTGCGCCCCCTTATTTCACCCTCGTCACGTCCTCCCCGTCTCGATCGTCGATCCTTTCTTTCCCTTCCCATCGTCCTCGTTCCTCCTTTTCCTACCTGTCCCAGTCCCTTCTCTCTCCCTTCCTGTACCTTTCACCCCTCCTCATCCATCCTCACCCTCACCCTCATCCATCCTCTCCCTCACCCTCATCCATCCTCACCCTCACCCTCATCCATCCTCACCCTCACCCTCATCCATCCTCTCCCTCACCCTCATCCATCCTCTCCCTCACCCTCATCCATCCTCACCCTCACCCTCCCTCCCTCCTCATCTCATCTCATTCTATCCCCCATCCTCACACTAACACCCCCCACCCCAGAGCTGGACATTCCGGCACCCCGACTTCCACGCCGACCGACGAGACGCCCTCGAAAACATCAAACGCAAAGTCCCCGCCCAACGCAAATCCCACCCTCCACCCTCCCATCCGCACTCCTCTCACCCACACTCCTCCCACTCCCACTCCCACTCCCGCCAACACTCCCCCTCCCCCTACCCCTCCCCCTCCTCCACAAACCCCCACCAACTCGACGCCTTCCAATCCCAGCTCTCCTCCCTCCAATCCCAAGTAACCGCCCTCCAATCCCAGCTCTCCGCACTCTCGTCCCAGAACAACGCCCTCGCCGCACAGCTGCGCAGCGTGTCGGACCAGCACGGGATGCTCCTCGCAGAGAGCGCCGGCCTGCGCGGCGACGTGGGCGGGCTGCACCAGGAGGTCGGCGCCGTGCGCGGGGAGGTCGGCGGGGTGCGCGCGGAGCTGGGCGGGGTGCGGCGCGAGGTGGCGAACGTGCGTGGGGAGTGCGGGACGCTTGGGCGCGAGGTGGGTGCCGTGAAGATGGAGGTGGCGACCGCGGGCGCGGGCGGTGGGGTGGGTGGCATGGGCATAGGTGGTGGTGGTGGTGGTGGTGGTGGTGTGAGAGGCGCGGAGAGGAGGCTCGGGGCGCTTGAGAGGGGGTATCAGGAGATATTGGTGGAGATGGTGGGGTTCCAGAGGAGTATGGCGCAGCAGGATAGTTTGATGCAGAATTTGATTGGAGGGTTTTTGGGTGTTGATGGTGCGGGGGGCGGTGGGGGCAGTGGTGGTGTGAATGGGGGTGGGGGGACGACGTCGACGGGGACGGGGACGAATTTGCAGCAGAGGTTGGGTGAGTGATGATTTCACTTTTTTTCTTTTTCTTTTTCTTCTTGTTTTTTTTGTGTTGTGTTTTTCGCGACTGGTCCCACTCGTTCCGTCGCTCCCCCATCTATCATCCCCGATTTTCTCGAGCATGATTTTTATACGCATACATCCACCCCACCCGTTTTTCCATGAAAAATCCCCACTCATCACACTTCATCACATCGCACATCGCACTTGTACACTCACGACGGTTCCGGCTCATTTCTCATTTCCCACCCCTCATTCCTCATTTTATTTTTTCCTTATTTCCTCTCGTTCCGCAAAAAAAACTAGACGCGCCTAGCGCTTCCCTCATTCCTCATTCCTCATTCCTCATTCCTCATTCCTCATCCGTCCGTGTACCGTGTAAAAAAAAAAAAACACCAGCCGTTCTTATACGGCATACGGCATACAGCGCACACCCACCATACCAGTGCACGCATAAAGGCACCACCTGCGCCCTTGCCCATACACGGCTCCCCTCTCGCCCACTCCATACTATACGACCGAAACGACATTTGTACTACTTTCCCTTCCCCTCTAAATTTTTTCTTTTTCTTTTTTTTGAAAAACAAACTGGAGATGATAAACCATACGCTGACCATGCTCTTCTGTTTTTTTTTTCCCTTTCGAATCGTTTCCCTGGCTTTTCTTTACGTGACTTTCTTTTTTTTTTTCCTGAAAAAATGTTTTTTCTTTGAAACAAACTTGAACAATTGGCATTGGTCGTCGTCGCCTCGTGCCCGCCTCCGCCCGCCCGCCCGCCCCCCGAAATGGTTGTTTATGGATGCGCCTCGACTCTGGAATCTGGCTGGACGACTACCGATACCGAAAACACGCGATATGGAAAAAAAAAAATTTTATCATGCGCAAACCACCACTTTCCCGTGAAAAAAAAAACAAAAACAATATACGAAATCGGACGACCCCTACCTAATATAATCTAAAAAAAACCTCCGTACGTCCCCCCTCTACCTCTAACCTGCTAACCACTTTTTTTTCGTTTCTTTTTCCGCGGTTGCTGTTTTTTTTCTTTTTTGGGCGCCTTGTACGGAAACCCCAACCTACGGTCGGACGACGATCCAAACCCTAACCCAACTCTAAACTCTAAACGAACCCAATCCAACCCTCTAAAACCCATACTCGAACTCGAACCCTTGTTTTCTACCGGTACCCTGGCTGGAACGTTCTTTGGGGGGACCCTTGGCCCTTTATTCTGTTTCGACGTGATCATGTGGACCTGGATGCGGACCCGAATAATCGATAATTGGTAATCGACCTCGACTTTTTTTTTTTTTTTGGGTGGTCTGGACTCTGGACCCTTCCTTACCTTAACCCTTTGGTGCTCTACTGGAAAAATGGGATGACCGATATAATCTCTCATGGGACGTGCGCGCGCGACATTAATAATCCAACGTCGAAATCGAACGCTGGACAATGTGATGATGGGTGATATGTCCATTTCGTGACAAAATACGACCATCGTGATATTCGAACGTAACGAAACGCCACATTCAAATTCGTGAATTACTAACCCTATTCCATCCCCATCATGCGTTCTCTGTAATCCAAATCTATCGTCCGTCCCATCCCATGACCTATGATCCACATCCATCCACGCGTCATTCCCGTATTTTCCTTACCCCCCCCCCTTCATCCGTAATCCAAAAAAAAATCCACAAATGGCACAACCTGTTAACCCCCACCCACAGAAGACATCAAAGCAGCCGCAGCAGCCGCCGGGGCGTCCATAGACGGGTCTGGACCCAACTCACCCGCACTCGCGCCCCCTCTATCGGCCTCTTCCCAATCACAGGCCCAGGCTCAGGCTCATGGTATGGGCATGGGTCAGCAACAACAAGGTAAGCTCTTAGTCTCGTATCGGATCGGTCAGCACCTACAGCCGGGGTCCTAATTCCAATTCCAATGCGTCAGGCCATAGTCTCGGTAGTCTCGGCCAGCAGCAGCAGCAGCAGCAGGGCCAAGCCCAGGCCCAGACACAGACTCAACAAGAACGGGAGAGGGAGAGGGAGAGGGATGGAGACGACACGAACCTGTTCCTGCCGACGCACGCCGCGCAGCGGATGGGGATGGTGGGGATGGGACCGGAGGTGGGGCGGGCGACGCTCGAGCAGATGAGCGAGATGTCGCGGCGGGCTGGGGAGGTTGGGTTTAGTTTTGACGTGTATGCTAATGGGAGCGTCAACGCCCACGCGTCGGGGTCTTCGTCTGGACCTGCGTCTGGGGTTAATCCTCCCAACCACGCTAATGCCTCCAACGGGATCACCAGCGACTCACAAGGACAGGGGCAGGGACAGACACAAGAACAGCGTAGACGCGAATCGCAGCCGCACCACCGGCCGACCTCACGCGCGCGGATCTGGCAAGCTGCTGCTGAGGCGGGGCTGGTGAGCGGGGCAGCGCCGAATGGGGAGATCCCGCCTGGGGCGCTGACGGGGGATGATTTGTTGGCGCGGTTGGAGGGGTGGGGGAGTGCTGTTGTGGCTGGGGGGGATCTTGGGCGTATGCCGACACAGGGGCGGTCGCAAGGCGAATCTCAAGGCCAGGGGCAGCCACAAGGACACGGACAGGGCGAGGGGGAAGAGGAAGAGGAAGAGGAGGAAGAGGAAGAAGTCGTGATGCCCACCCTGAGCAATAACCCGACCCCGCCCGTCTCGGCGGGACACCCACCGCGCTCGTGGCCCGGCGAGTCGAGCGCGCTGGCGCAGCACGAAGGGCTGCAAGTCTATACCGTCGGACACTTGATGCCGCGCGGGGTGGGCGGGGAGGACGTTAACGGTGTAGCGGGGAGTGGGAATGGGAGCGGGAGCTGGAGTTTTGACGCGAGTGCGCTTGCTGGGGCGGGGATGATGGGCGGGCTTGGGGTGGTTGGCGGGCAGGGTGCCGACCAAGGACAAGGACAAGGACAAGGGCAGGAGCCACAGTATGGGGGGTACGTCGAAGAGGAGACTGTCCAACCTTCGCCTGCGTCGAGTTCTGGGTCTGGGTCGGCTTCAGGGTCGGGGTCGAGTACGGCGGGGAAACGGACGTTGAGGGTACGGAGGTCGACGTTCGTGCCTGGGTGGGCAGTCCCGCCGCGAGTGCTGTTGGTGGACGACGATGCGGTGAGTCGGAGGTTGAGCAGTAAGTTTTTGCAGGTGTTTGGGTGTACGATCGACGTTGCCGTTGACGGAGTCGGGGCGGTGAATAAGATGAATTTGGAAAAGTATGATTTGGTGCTTATGGTCAGTTTTTCTGATTTTTATTTATTTAAATTATTTTTTTTTTACCTAATTATTGTAGGATATCGTGATGCCAAAGTTGGACGGTGTGTCGGCGACGTCGTTGATCCGCAAGTTTGACCATATGACGCCCATTATTTCGATGACGAGCAATTCGAAGCCGAATGAGATCATGACGTATTACTCCTCCGGGATGAACGATATCCTCCCCAAACCGTTCACGAAAGAGGGGCTTTTGGATATGCTCGAGGTTCGTTGTCTGGCCCCAAGATGAACCGGGAGATGAACCCGAATTGATTTGGTTTATAGAAACATCTGATGCATCTCAAAGTCATCCAACAAATGTCCCGCGTCCCACGTTCGGTCGGTATCCCACCGCTCTCCGATAGCTCTTTCGAACAAGCCTTTACCTCCCAAGCCGCCCTCGCCTCTGCCTCTGCCTCCTCTTCCCCCCTGGCCTCCGCCTCAGGCAGTGGTGGTGGCGGCGCGGACAACACCGCCCTAATGCTCAACCCCGCCTCCCCGTTCAACTTCAGTCTCGGCGGCGAGGACGACGGGCGGATTAACCCGTTAGCGGGGATGGGCCTGTCGGACGAGCAGTATAACATGATTTTGCAGAATTTGGTCAACGGTGAAAGCTTCGTCAGTGGTATGGGCATGGGCATGGGTATGAACATGGGAGCTGGTATGGGTGTGGGAGCTGGTGTGGGTGTGGGCGCGGGTGTGGACCCGGATAACTCGCCTGTGATTAGGCATAAACGACAGTTGGACGAGTCGGGTGATGGGAGGGAGGGGAAGAGGAGTAGGTTTGAGGTTATTGAGTGAGCGTGAGCGTGAACGGGGGTTTTTTTTTTGTTTGGGTGTTTGTAAAATTGTGGTATTTGGGCGCGTCCCCCGTGCGTCTTTTGCCTTTTTCCGTTTTGTTGCCTATATTTTCTTGTAATTGGTGCTTTTTTTTCCATTTTTTCTTGTTTCTATTGTGTTTTACGCTACCTCACGACTCAATTATCACCACCATCGTCGTCACCATCACCATCACTACCACTCACACCCACACCCAACTCCATCCAAACACCACATACAGTACATCCTCTATTCAGTATCCAGTACACCCTTTTATTTTTTTCTCGACTCCCGCTGGAAAAAGGTTGTTTTGTTAAACGTTTTCTTTCAAGTTTCCAAACACACGGACGACGAATTTGTATCAACAGGTTGTAATATCCTCTCTCCTCTACACATCTCCCCTGCCTTTGATTCGGGTTTCGTCTCGTTCGGTTTCGTTTCGGATAGAGTATGGGGTTACCTATATATATTATATATATACTCTTATTGGGGATTTTTACGTCTTGGGGGTTGTTATATGATATACACGTAGTTCGATAGAGAAATAGAAGGATTGACGAACGTTCTCGATATTAATCATGAAACCCAGCAAATATTATGTATAAAAGTTTAAAAACTGGGCGGACAAGGGTATTCCGGGCCGATGGCTAATTCAGGAAAGCCCAAGGCCGATCGATTTTCGATCTCTCACGTCCACCACGAGCTTATACACCAGGATCGTGATGAGCGCATCCACCGTCAACTCAACTCCCGACTCGACCAAAGATCCAATTCCCACCCTAGGAGCCAAAGACCCGAACAACCCAAACCGAAACCCAAACCCAAATCCAAATCCAAACCCAAACCGAAACCCAAATCCAAATTCAAACCGAAACCCAAACGACTCGAACGACGACCAAACGGTGCAGCACCCGGTATACTGGTTCGACGACGGCTCGTTTGTATTCCGCGTCGCGCCGTACGCATTCAAGGTCCATCGGACGCTCCTAACGCGACATTCGCGGTTCTTTGCGCGTTTGTGTGTGCGCGGGCCCGAGGGTGGCGAGGCCGGGACCAGGACTATGACTACGACCGGGCCCGGTGAGGAGAGTCGCGAGATCGTGGACCTGTCGGTGCTCGAGCCAGGATCTCAGCGGGCAGGGGTACGGGTGCGGGTGCGGGTGCAAGATGTGGAAGCCCTACTTGGGTTCCTATATCACGATACGTACGTCCTTTCCCCTCCCTCAAAAAATGATAATAACGTGTTTTGCGGATTCTGATATGCCTCCGAAGCGCGGTATCTGGGGAAACACCGGTACACCGCACTTTATCGCTCCTCCGCGTAACGGGCCCGCGCCAGTTTGATTTCCCGGGGGTGTTTGCGGTTGGGAGGGGGGTGCTTTTGGAGATGTTCGGGGGGTGTTTTGAGCTTGCTTTGGATTGGGAGGTGAAGGGGGAGGGAGGGGGGGAGTGGGGGGAAGAGGCGAGTGCGATGGACGTTCTGGAAGTGGGTGATCTAGGGGAGGCGTTGGCTTTGGCGAATGAATTTAAGATCGGACCTGTGAGTGTTTCTCTGAATTCGCTAACGAGAGGCCTTATATATATATATATATATATGTGTGTGTGTGTTTTCTCCAGATGAGGAAGGTGCTGTATTATCACTTGGTCACTTCTCCCGAGTCGAGTTTCGATGCTGACAGAGAGGGGGAGGAGGAGACCGCTTCCTCAACACCCTCCAATAGCCAAACCACCACCACCACCACCACCCTCCCAGCCCCAACCCCAACCCCGACCCTCTCCAAATCCGACAAAGCCCTCTGCACATCCCTAATGACAAACCTCATCTCCCACTTCACACCCACCCTCTTCACGCCCCCGGCCACCTCCCACATGGCATGCACCGACGCGCTCGCGGGCGCATGGATGGCGCGTGTCATACAGCCGGCGCTCGAGGCGGGGGGCGGGGTGCATAGGCCGATGGAGACGCTTGGGGAGTGGCTGCGGGTGGACTGGGAGAGGGAGGGGGTGTGTGGCGGGTGTGCGCTGGAGAAGAGGAGGGAGTGGGTCGGGATGCGGAGGGAGGTTTGGGGGCTGGTGGGTGGGTGGTTGGGCGTCGATTAGGATTGGGGTTGGGGTTGGGATTGGGATTGGGATTGGGTGGGTTGCTGTGCACAGTGGGGGATTGCATTGGTTTTGTGAGGTTTGGTTGGGAGGATGTGGTGTTGGATCTTGCTGATGTTACGCACCAAGTACTAGATTAGAAGCTGGTATAAAAAAAAAATAGGCTCAGACGCAATTTTACATTAACTTGTGCGCTGAGAGGAGGTGTGGGACGAGTGAATAGGAGGGCGGGTTTGTATCTGGGAAACAGGCAGACATATGGTGTAGGAATGGATGTATCCAAGTGAGTTTATGGTATTTGATATCACGGTTCGAATGTTCATGGGTGTGGGCCACGGCGCGGGCCACCTTTCAGCCAGTCCAGCCCTCACATAAGCCAGGTTGATTAGTTGGGTGCCCAGTATTTGAATAAACGCTGTGCGCCGATCGGGAATACATGATGAACAAATAGATGAAGGCGATTCGGATCTGGGATGATAGGCGTGCGGCGCAAGGCGGGTGTTTCTTGGATCCCGTTCCTAAAACGCGATTGAATACAAGCAGCCGGCCCCCATGGGCCCATCTTCTGTAATCGAAAAAAAAAAAAAAAAAAGAAACCGCTAATCTTAGTCACGACTACCCCCCAAACCATTGTCCGAAACGCTCACCTCAGGATATCAGTCCATCGGCACCACGCGACGCATACGCTCCCTATCTCTATGTAATGTTCTGGTTAATACATTTAAATAATAATACCAACCCTGATAGCGCACATCTCTAAAAAATTCAACGCTCCCAAAGAGCACAACAATATCACCCAACAAGGACCGGTAGCCACCAGCCAAGCTAAAAGCCACAAATACGGATACGGGAGAATCTCGTGGTGGTAGTGCCGACGTAGGCGGGTAATTTAGAAAAAGGGTTGAAGGAGATATGAACAATCCTGTTATGTTTCTGCAGGATTTTGGCGATTTCCTTGATCGGGGCCGAAGAGAGAGTGTGTGTAATCTCTGCAGCGAAGTGGTGGGAACCTCAAACAATTCGGACATGGACGGAAGGGACAGGACTTCCAATGACTGCTGGGTGTTGGGAAATTCTGATAGACAGGGTTCGTACGAGTTTGTGCCCCAATTTAAAAGTGTGTAGCCGGAAAGGGCATAGCATCCCTGCCGGTAGTAGTTCGTCTGAGGGTGCCCCCGCTGGTGTAGAGGAAGGAGAGTAGCTTAAAGTTGACGAGGGTCAAGAGTACACACATTAATAAGGGTCCTAAAACGTTTGTTGGACATTGGTGCTTGGATGAGATGGTACGTGTTCACGAGACGTGCTATGCGGGGACGGGTTCGCATCTAGGATTGCCTCAAGAAACTTTCCGTGAGTTACAGGACTTGAAAATGCGATGGTGTGCTGTAGTTTTTGCTCGGCTCGACCATGGATAGCCTTGGACAACACCAACGTAGAAAGAAGGGTGATTACTATCAACGTGATCGAAAATAGGCGAATAGAGCCCCAGTGGGATTTTTGGATATGTGTGAGAGTGCCCCCTAGGAAGGTACCCGTCCAGGGCGCCGTTGTCTGCCCTATTCAGCTATTCTCAGACGACGTCAAAATATGGGCATTTGGCCCAAGTTCGAACACATTTTGGGGGTTATGAGATAAATCTTGATTGTCAGATGTTTCCATTACGTTCATTAGATCCTAGGGCTTGGGTGTATAATTCAGATGAAGGCCACGGCCGGAATGTTGTTGGGTTAGGGTCACGTGCTTGTTCAAATCCTGATTTTGGGGGAACGTGTAAAAAATGCTCCGGTACACAACGGAACGTTAGGTAAATATTAGGTGTGCTGGGATTTTGAATAACTCATGCACAAACGTTAAGTTTGCTTTGTCGCCCATTAGAATTCTGACTTTACCTGAGTGACATACACATCGGAGTATTAGGTTGGTATTAGGTGCACTTTCGAATGGACCCATGGGTGACACACAAACTTTACGAGAGGGCTGTCTATATACACCCCAGAAGGAGAGGTATTCAAGGTTGGCGAAGGTAGCCAGTGTGTGCGTTAATACGGCTCTGAAATCGTCGTCGATAAAAGGAGTATGGGTAAGTGGGTACTTGCATACATATTAAGCTAATTGGAATTACTAATATAAAGTCGATCTTAGAAGTGACTTGTGGGATGTGGAATTTTCGAGTTTGATAGTGTGATTTAGGTTTTGTTCAGCTTGACTATAGACAAACTTAGACAACAGGGAAAGGTTGTGGAAAGGTGTTGAAAATCCACGCCAATACAGTGAGTTAATCAAAATCCAGGGACTGACCAGTGTTTTCTTCCAAAAAATGAATAATGACAATGGCCTAAAGATTACCGTGCACGCCAGTTTGTGATGGAGAGCGGGCTGCGGTGCCTTCAAGGGCCTACCCAGAGCGCCCGGGACGCCTCATGTTAATAATCCGGTTTACTCAAGGGCCGAACACAACATCATACCCGGGGAAAGTACTAAAATTCGAAGAATTTACTTAGTTGTAGGTACCGGCTAAAAGAAAACCGCTACTCGCCTGCAACTTAATCAAGATATACTTCCCGCCACCAGACTGCCTCAGACGCTTTAATCTCAACGGACTCTTGAGCGTCCCTGGTCCATCGTTCATATGACAAAGAATTTGGCTCAGGTTGAAACTGAGCCTCGTATGCAAGGTCAAGCTTCTGAAGGCGCCTCATTTTCTGAAAAGCCTCGCGAGGGTTGATTCGAGACTCGCGACCGGGTCTGTAATAACTTATCACGAGAGTGTGGAGACGCATCAATTTATAGAGGTCGGTCGATTCCTCTCCCTACAGCGAGTAGTGGTTAATGTGTGAAGAACTGCTTGATGAGCCGTTGGGAACACTTACATTATACCTTCCCAGCTCTAATATCTGGAGGTTCTCCAGAAGTGGAACGACAGTCCCTAAAGGAGGCCGAGCACCAAGGATCCCAAAGGATAAGATGCGAATATGGGAAAAAGAGGGAATTAAGTGGATGTCGACCGGCAGTGTGTGAGACAGTGGGTCCCAATGAAGACAAATAATATTATCGCGACATGGTAGAATTTGGGTGATAACTTTAAGTGGCCCGCTCAGAGCCCGCAAATTCTGTAAAGATGTGGTAGGAACTTGAGCAGGCTCGAATAATGGGGTAAATAACCACAGGACTTCCAACGCATGTTGGGTACTGAGAAACTGTGCGAGACGGATTTGATTTCTCCCCCCGGGCCAATGAAATGTATGCAGCTGGAAGGGGCAAGGAATTTCTTTAGGGAATACATGAGCGGAAGGCAGCTCGCTAATACCCCAGAACGAGAGATATTTGAGGTTGACAAATATAAGAAGTGCACGTGTTAATAAGTCGTTGAAGCTTCCATTGAGAACAGGAGCTTGGAACAGGGAGTATCGACGAACAAGACTAGCTAAATGAGGTCGCATTTCATCGAGAATGGATTGAAGAAAGAGCTTGTGGGACTGAGGACTTTCCAATCTGATGTTGTAATAGAGCTTCTGCTCGGCGTCGTTGTAGATAGACTTGGATAACAGGAGCATTGATAGGAGGGTTGCCCTATCGTCTGTACAATTGATGATATTCGGGTAGACCTCCAGTGGAATAATTGAACCTGCATAGGAACGCCCCATGACACCGGTACCTGGGGGTATCGCGCACTAATCCAATTCTGTGAACCATATGCCTTGCCACTAAAATTATGAACCAACCCTTGAAGTAATCTCGAGCTCTGTTAACGTACTTGCATGTGGATCTTCTTCCATTGAGAGAGCTGTTATCAACTTTGTTTTTCAAAGAAAAATGTTGCGATGGTGGTGGATAGGGACAAAGTGAAGCGTTGAGGTCGGGTGAATGTCAGCGCACGAGCCTGTACACATCAGATCCTGTGGTGACTTCTAATTGGATCGTGTCCACGTTTCACGTGAACTGTTGATGAAGAAAAGATGTTGATTTCGAGAATCAAACAAATGTCTTCCCCACAAGTTCTCAACCGATCATAAGGAGTATTTTTTGGGGATTTGGACGCACGGATACCCATCATCCTATATCAAAAACGGGAAAATATTAGATATGTGACGGGGGTTGCAAACTTGCACCTTGTTTTAAAAGACACTTAGGTCTCAAAGTCTAGCTAATAATCCGCTTATTTTCGGAAAACCTTGGGAGCGAGCACCTAGCGGGAGATGTTGTTAAAATTTGAGACTTTACGAACAGCAGCAGCTCATGGATAATGGCGGTCGTTATCTAAACTGGAGTTGACGCGTCTAGTCGCTGTTCGGATTGAACTGGAAATCTTTTCCTCTGATCACGGGTACCTGTAAGGATTCCCATCACGTGACTAGAGCAAAACGCGTCACGACTACTCTGCTTTTTAAACCTAGTCATTATCTACATCCTAGGTCAGCAAATCCCACACTTGTTGCGTAGTTTGTGGGAGATTTCAAATCTCTGAATCCGCTGAGTTTAGGAATGAGGGCCGGGTGAATTGAATTGCCTCTTTGGGATATATCATTGGAAGTCTAGATCTTGCCAGAAAATGAAATCGGATTGTCTCAAACGTCCAAGCTGTATGATATGGTGCGTGGAAAGCATACAATACAGCTATTTCCTTGGAATCTGAGCCTGGCCAAAAATTGCTTCTCACAAACTTCATCCTTTCTCCTCTTCACCTCACACACGAGCTTGGCTTCTTTCGCATGGGTTATATCTCGTTACAGATGTCCGGGTGGTGTCAATTGTGTCCCTTGGGAACACCACACACACAACAATATCCCTTACAGTATAACTACCTAAGCGACAAGAACCTCAGTGGCATCAGTAAAAAGTGCTGCGGCGCAGCACAGCGCTTATGTTACCGGGCACTGGTCCCCTTTTGACACAAGGAACATAGGATATTCATCTTCCCTACTACATCCGAGCTAATTACCCTTGGGCTTGTCAGTATTTCGAAAGCCTAGATGACCAATGGGAGCACTTAGAAACCGCGTTCTCTGCTTTTTTCCGCGTTAACGAAAAAATGACAGGCTCTTGGGTGTGTGTTCATACCCGAGCAGAAAAAAGTATAAAGATCTGGGAAGCCAACTTTGTCATTAAGCGTTCCAACATCCGTCGAACTACTCCATAACTCACATCACACTCATAATGCTCTTTAAATTGACAAAAGTCATCGCTGCTCTTAGCGCTGTCACTGTAGTAGCTGCTTCACCCACAAAACGCCAGGAAAATGCTGCAACTTGCAATTACGTGCTCCAGCCTGACGTCGTTGTGGATGCCAGTGCCACTAACCTTGTCGCTGAGTTCAACTATAGTAAGCCAGAATTCCCTGTTCTCTAGTTTGAATTCCACAAGTTAAAATATTATTCCACAGCCATTGGAAGAGCTTTGGCCATCGAGACTGGCGTTGGCGGATTCGTATGTTATATTATCCAGGCCGAACTCACCGTTCGTAAATTCATCGAGAATTGACCCTATAGACCTATCCATCAACGTACGTTGACAACGGCGATAACACATTCGATGTTGTGGGCAAGAACTCCGCTGAGGGTCTGACCGCTGCCGAAACGGCGGCTATCATCACTGGGTGGACTGGCACTACTTTGACCGGCCTTACTGCCAACTGGCTCGTGGAATCTGTAACCTGTGAGTGAAGGAAAGAGAGGACATGATAAATGAGGGCTTTGGTAATGGAATTGCTCACCATACATACATGTTAGTCGTCTCCTCCGTACATAACCTGTTAAAAAATCAAAACCTATGATATAATCACAACAACATCTGTTACCCTGCTTTTAAAAAACTATTAAAGAAGCATTAATATTAAATCTCATACTTAGACCATTCCAAAATACGAGACTGCTTTGAAATTCTCTGGGTAGAGTTGAGATAATTTTGTCAATAAAGTCTTTATGCGTACCATATTCGTTCTGCACGATCTGCTGAGGAGCATAAACCATGACGTGTTAAGGGTTATTCTTTTAGTTAGAACCAAGTCACTCCAGAACGCTCGCAGAAATGTCAGGGTTTGGAATTTCACTGCTATTTCCGGTAATGGATCTGTTCCAGCTTTCACTTTGCCCGAAGAAATTTTACCCCATTTGTTATCCATAGAGAAGATATATCATGGCGCCGCGAGGCAACTCCGGTGTTGTGCGTTACCATCTCTGAGGAGTCCGACAAAATGATTGGGTGAATACGCATTCGAAGGAAAAGATAAAGGATGGCTGGAAGCAGCCAATAGATGTTTAATGTGTTTAAGATTATTGATTCAGGACCAGAGTTTTGACAGTGACTCACAAGAGGCGAGAGGCTTAAAATTTCAGTTCCATCACCAGTCCTAGATGTAGAGAACATTGATGGGTGGCTATTCATCTGGGGCTGCTATTCGCGTCGATTTGTGAGGTAAGATCTAGAAAGCGTTAGTATGATTATCCTGCTTTCGAAACAAAGCCATGAATGACGGCCGGATACCAAGGAAAGGTAGGGTCGATTCAAAATTTTATCGCACGGATAGCTGCAGCTATTTAGTCACACAGTCATAAAATTTAACGCTCTTGGATTCAAGAGAAATGGATCAGGACCACATATGCCAGCGGCCGGAACAGCATGAAACACAAGACCATATGGAGAACATTTATCTCGCTTCATCGTAGCGAGGGATGGATGGAGCGTGAGGGCAAGAAGTGTAAAATTTTCTCGTAAATAAACGGAGGATAATACCTACGTTGGCCATAAATCCATTCTGGTACGTTCCAGTATGTTGTCAATAACGGCATTGATGAACGTCAGGCGCACTCGAATCCAGTGGAATACAAGATTGGTATATCCATACGGTGAACGCGTGCGACCCCGCTGGGATATGGCTCCCCAACTAGATCTGGAGGCAGAGAGCACGACATTGTAGTATATTCGATCTTTGTGATGTTGCATGCAAATAGGTGGCATAAGTCCCGTTATTCTTCTAAAAATTTCAGCCGCTAACTTATACACCCATTTACTCCGATATGTCGGCGCGACAGCGGTAGCTGTTCCGCCTACTACCCTCACTACCATCCCCAGGAGGCACCCACGCCGGAGGCCGGACTCCTTCTCGGCTCTCGCGCACAGCAACTGACACAATCCTACCAGGGTCGAGCTTTCCATGACTGTAAAGATTTGAAACCCAAGAGCGAATAATTAACTTGACGTTGCATTAGAACGAGTCACGAAGACTCACCTTACATTGTCAGATGTCACAGGATGAAACGTCCTCCGAAGAGTTAGTTCAAGTATGCGTTCGTATTACATTATTCTACCAGTGGATTAGGGCAATTGACCATCGAGAGGTCTAGGAAAATAAGGCCTGCGAAAAGAACTATTCATCAAATTCTGTACATTATTTGGGCCTATGGTGCGCCTAGAGGATTAATCGACTATATCTAGAAGCAAATATAGTAAAGGAGGGGATTGGATACATACACGGTTGCGTGCACTGTAGAGCCTTGCAAACCTTCCGTTGATTGGCACTGAGATGTCTGTCATTCATGAAATGAAAGTGTTAAACTGGCGAATAAGGCTTTGGAGGTGGCTTGGTAGAATCCTTAACTACCGAGGAACCTGTTTTCGAACGGTAGTATCATCAAAAAAGCAGGATGCGAAAGTTGCAAGTGATGGATCCGAAAAGGGCCGAGACCAAATACAGTGATAGCACGCATTTCCCACGTGCCAGGTAAACCCCTTTATATCCGATATCGCCGAACAACTTTCCTTTTGAAACCTTTGTTTAACTCTCGTTTTTTCCTTGTTGTTTGACATCACTCGTTTAAGGACACAAATTCTCTTGATCAGAAATCACCCATGAATGTAATATGTGCATCAGACGTTTATATCATGTTGAGTGTTATTGACTGAATAAAATTCTATTCATGCAATCAGCGGCCGGACAGATTTATTTCTTTGGTGTCATCATGGCTTAACATACCTTTGCCACAACGACACAACAAGTGAACACGGGACTGTTCTCTGACGAAGACATCGAAGATATCACCTAAGTATCAAATGCCGGAATGGAGCAAAATTGGGGCCTTCGGCAACACGATCTCGCAACTACGGGGTGTTGTTCTTTTATTGATTTATTTGAGGCCGTTCTCATCGTACTTGAACCTAACACCGATATTCGAAGTTCTACTTCTACTCTTCCTTCGTGCTACCCGGTTCAGGCGCCGAAGTGTGTAAAAGGCCGTGATTAATAAAGCGACTGGAAGGCATAGATTAATACTTCCTCCGACTCATATATTGTCAGTGTCATCGTCATACATCAATTCCCGATATCACCCCCCCCCCCTCGATGTGTCAGTCATTCTTAGGTTCCCGATCATACCGCTTTTCCGGGCAACCTCCTATCTAAAGCCACTGTTAAGCACGGTATTTGGATAGATGGTAAGGTATTTAACCCTCTCGACGGTGTTAACCAAGAACTAATGTGCCATATTAACGCACGTTCGTAAGGCACTAGTCCAAACCCCGGGTATCAACTGGGTACGACTCATTCAAAGGTGTTCTGCTTTATAACGTGCTTCGTTCGAATCGTGATGTTATACTACAGATGACTAGGTCAGGCCTCTGGACGGAATTTGAGCGGAAAGTCAGAAGCGCCTATACACGGAACTCACATGACCATCACTTTGAATGCTTCGCGGAAGGTGCGTGTCAAACCCTAGAGCCGGTGTTTGGATTGTCGTTCTTTGTGTCTGGATGTCGATCTAGTCGAATCTTCCTTCGGTGTTTGGATAAGTACAAGATGCGCCACCCGGGGACGTGAGAAGCCTCCAAAATCTTACAGCCTGTACCTCTCCCCGCTGGAATCGGATTTGCAGAAGCGTGCAATCAAATGCGAAGATTTTTGGGAACGCTACCGTCATTAGAATGCTAATAAAATGGGGCTTCACGCAATATCGATTTGTGATATGTTCTTGGTGCAGAATTTACGGGTGTATGACAAGAGGCCCTATGATCGAGCAAAATTTCTTGACGTACTACAGATTACTTGGCTCAGCATAGTACATCGCAGAGGGTCTGCCGATTCCATGAATAAGTATTGTGGTTGTGTTTTTAATAGGATAAGAGTCAATAATTTACGATTTAGGCACAACATGAGTTACTGCCTTAGAAGCTCAGCGGGGTAATTTTCAGGGAAAGTTATACAAAATGAGTGTAGGTCTTGACGCTGATAAGGAATAAAAATTTTTATTAGAAATATGTTAGCTAGTTTTGACGATCACGACGATGTAGCCTCGGATCTTCATCTTTTCGGGCCCTGTACAACCTAAATATGATATATTGCTTTTATATGAGCACAGGCCGCCAGAACTGCTCCCGTTACAGTTCGATCTGTAATCAACGTCCCGGTCATAACAAAACGTTTTGCCAATTGATCAGCTTGTTTCTGGGAGGGGAAGAAAATAACGACATATCCCTCATACTAGACAGGCACTTGGTTATGAGTGATGTAGAGGTTTATATGTTTTAGAAGGTCGTACCTCGAGCTTGTAGACAGTCGTAGCGCAGTTTGTGTGAGGAAGGCAGAGTTGGCCTATGAAATCAATTCTCTGAGGAAGTTCTGGATAAGATGGACTTTGTCATCTCGTGTCGTACAGCCTCTTGAGGTTTCGTTTTCGCCTAACCGCTTTCAACTGTTGATTGAATGTAACACCTGACTACATGGAACAGAGGCGGTAAACTAACCTCAGATTGTTGAAGGCCATGCGTAACTTGTTGCCTCTTTGTCTGTAAGTTGAAATTGATACCCCACTGAGGCAAAAGAAGCCGACCGATCCCCAAATCACCTGTGTAACTGACGAATCCAAGTTTACGAGATATTCTGACGAAGCTTCAGTAACGTAGGATTCAATTTTTTTTTTGTGTCCGCGGCATTTCTCGGAAGCCGAAATATTGGTGTTTAACGGTGAAATTCCGCGGGATATATGCCCGGCGAAGGAATGATACGGTCCCATCAATAGATCCACAAGGCGCCTACGAAAACACTGCCCCAAAAAATCTTAGTAGCTGCGTGGCTTTCGAGCCCTTCCCGCGGGAGTTTTGGGACTTCCTCAGGACGGGATTCCCTAAGATGTTTCCGGGAGTAAGCATTTTGTTTTGATTTTTGTTCCCATATCGTCCTTCATTAAATAACGATTGGGCAGATTAATTATCTCTGATACTTTGTCCTTAGTGTCGATATTGTACTTACATACAGATCTGTGTGAAATAATTCGCTTCCTATACTTGCCTATGGTGATATCTTGAAAAATGATCAATCAAATTTACAAGGTAGTATGTCCGGAGACTGATATCACCGGGCCCAACAGATTCATAGGTAATGATACTCACCAAGGGATGAGGAATGGTCGTTTTTTACCCCAGAATGCATCCGCGCTCTTATTGACATAGCTCGGCTCAGAGACCTCGCCCGAAACCGCCCGGAAAAAAAAAGACTCGAAAAATAAGCGACGCTCAACCAGTACAGGAAACTGTGAATGTTTACCAATGATGAAGGTTCCCCAGGTTCCAGGGCCGAAGTAGAAGTCAAAGAAGAATACCGGCTAGTAGAAGAATTACTATGATACGATCATTTGCGGACCGTCACATCAGTTAGGTGTTTGATTGGTGGCTTGTAGACTTGGCGCGATGAAGAAATACGTGCCTTCTAGCTTATGATTCTTGAAACACTCGCGGGAAGACGACGAGACTATGAAACATTCGGTTATACCTAACCGAAAACTTACTTTGAGAACTCCTCTTCAACTAGGGAGGATGCGACGTTGCCCAAGTTTTCTGTGATTGTACGCATAATACCGAGTCCAATAACTAAGATAGCCATTTTGGAAGCCTGTTATTGATTAATTTGGAGATCCGGTGATACACAAGAGTCAGAAACTCAACACGTGAGTCAAAGGAGTCAATACATACGAACGATCAACCTTCTAGGTTATGGAACATTAATGCCCTACAGTGAGCCAAACAGACAAATGGAATATATGATGTTGCGGTGACACACCATGATGCGGTTCGAAGTGGAAGAGGATTATAGTGCGCCCGCCTATTGGCTATAGAACAGGACCATAGGGGTCATTTGAATTCAGTTTTGTGGGAGCCTTACCCATAATTGACGCGCTGATGCGCGCGCCCCCAAGCCCAAGCATAAGCCAAGCCGATTATCCAGCATGTCCGAATCAGGTTATATATCAGATCTCTGTCCGAATCGAGCGCCAACGACCATTATTTTAGAGCTTTGGGCCAAATTAGGGTAGCTGATCTTGTCAAAATGAGCGAAGATAAACGCTACATAGATAGCGTTTGCCGAGCCCCAACAATAGCGTCCGTTGGGTGACCAAGATAGATACCGTGTCCGAGCTCACCGAGCATAATCTTCGACGAAGTCGATCGTGGAAGAATCCTTGGTACTTTGTCAGTAAATATTAGATCTCCATTCAGAGCAATGCGATAAGGTTTTCTTGGGTCCTTCTCGGTAAGGCCGTCGAGCCAAATAATTTTCTCCCAAGGCCGACTTCACCAGAAGGTAGATAGTGACACAGGGGTGGAATTTTGCTATTGATTGTGTTATGAAATGGAATCCATCTCTGTATTGTGTCCGTTCTTGCCGTTATTACGGGTGAGATGTTTATCAACGGCCAGCCTGAGAAGGGTGTATTTCCCATAAGCAGAACGGCGTTTAAGCCTTAGACTTCTTGTTAGCCCTGGGTAGCTTTTCTGATCAAGAGTAGGTCCCAATCGTTTAGAACGGTTTAAGGTCATCGCTAGGGGTAGTTGTTCGTAATAACCGAAGGTTGTGACTCCCATCAAGAGGAGACCCTGTGGATGGAAAGGACGGCGAACTCACAATCATCTATTTTTTGTAGACGCCGAGCTTAGCACGTCGAGGAGCCGATGGGGAAATCGGAGACAAGGGCCTTTGAGTCCGGGCATCCCAATAAAGTTAGAATGAGCGTAACATATGCAAAGGGAAGGCTTACTTCTAGCTCACTCACATTCTATTGGCGGGAACCATGAGAGTCTCGGATTTTCCAGTTACTTGTGATTATTCCAAACGTTACCTTTCCCACAGAAAACACCATCTCAAAACAACATCCTTACCCGCCCGGGTGGATGGTGTTGATCGCAGCAGAGTGGTTACAAGAACTTAAAATAGGTGAGGACACGTGGGCACACAAGAAAAAGAGACAATTATGATCAACCGGCCCCTATGCCTAAACCGCGTGGCCCAGACTTGGACGTCCACACATGCACGCGGTTTTGTTGTCCCCGAATTTTCTCGAGAGCCCCATATGTTCTAGACGTGGATCGACGGTGCCACACGCTGGGGGAGTAATGAAGTTCCTCGAGTCCAAAAACGTTGAGAAGACCTCACGGAGTCCGGACCTCGATTCCGGCGGGACAAACATACTGAGGTATACGGAAAAATAAGTGAGAGGTTAATACTAGTAATACAACTCCCCCACGTTATTGAAAAAGGGTACATACCATTTTAAGGGCCCTATATGGAGTTAGTGACCAGAGCACAAGCTTTGACAAATGTGTCCTTGGGCAGCCTCTTGAAAAAGTAACATGTGCAGTGGTGGTAGCACATGAATCAAGTCAAAAAGCACAGGTCCCACATATTGCTACAAGCAAAGGTGGGAGCTCTCCATGTTGGAATTGTGAGGTGAGATGTCCCCGCGACATAAATTCGATTACTTGTGTGAATGCCTTGTGCTTGATGTTGGAAAGGTTTATGTAAATAGAAAGTCATTGAATTTTTCAAAATGCAAGATATTGAACACAAGTCTTCGAGGTGTAAACGCCAAACTTTCGAGATGTTGTGGTTACTTGTAGACAAAAAAAACTGAGCGCCAAGTGATTGGGAGTGTGATTTCTGCGTCACATTTGTCACACCTATCAACGTCACACACATTCCTCTTCAAGCTTTCATGCTTGCATACGCAGTGTGTGCTCGTTCCTCACATATACCACTTGTTTTCCGTTCTTCGTCGTTGTTTAATATAGGCAATTGCCCTGTTATGGTGAAAACACGTCGATCTAGCGCGATTTCCGGGGAGGACGGAGCAGAACCGTCGTCAAAACGAATAAAGCTCGATGACGAGGCAAAGACGGACAGGGTAACTGGTAAGTTACGGAATTTCTGCACCCATTATGTTCCTTGCTAACATTCGAGTAAGAAGTCCAAAAGCCACTCATTTCTGCGAAACCTAAACGTAAAACAGGTGCTACGAAGAAAGCTGACAAAAGTGTCCTCCCGGAACGGACAACATCGTTGTGGAAAGTGGGTGCGCATGTTTCTGCCGCCGGAGGCGTGGAAAACGCAGTCGTGAATGCAGCGGAAATAGGGTTCGTCATATGTATTCCTTTGTCCCTTTTGGTGTACCGAAATGAGCCCTAGAGCCAATGCATTCGCGATTTTTCTCAAGTCACAACGCAAGTGGACGTCACCGGACCTTACATCTGCCTCTATCCAGTCCTTCAAGACGCGTATGGAGGAATATGGATACTCTAATGGGGCCGTATTACCTCATGGTAGTTATCTTATTAACTTGGGCAATGTGGACGAGTGCGTGTGCTTAAACTATATTCACGCCAATAATGACCTCATTTGCAGTGGAAAGCGGAAGAAGTCGTATGACTGTTTCTTAGATGATCTCAAAAGGTGTGAACAGTTAGGATTGGAACTCTATAATTTCCAGTGCGTGGGATGGTATGACCCTCATGACGCCTACCTACTAACTACGTTTCGGATTCAAGTCCCGGATCTACAGTTGGTGCTACCACCACTAAAAATTCAATATCTCTTATCGCCGAATGCATTAACGAGGCACACAAAGAAACAAAATACGTCACGACCGTTCTTGAAAATATGGCAAGTTCTGGTCACTCCTCACCCATGTGGGGGTCGCTCGGGGCTCATCCGATATAGGCAGGGGCTGGTAATGTCATTGGTTGTGACTTCTCTCACCTTGCGGATATCATCTCTGCGGTCAAGGACAAGTCAAGGGTTGGCGTGTGTTTAGATACATGTGTGTCTTTTCGATTTCTTTCACCCACAGCATTCCCTGATACTCCTTTAAGGTCACATGTTCGCAGCTGTTAGATACTTTCTAACATTTCGCATGACGTCAACCTGATGAGAATATTTTATCTAGGGTTACGATATTCGAACAAAGGAAGCTTGGGAGTGAGGCTCAGCGTCCCGTTTCAATCGCTTTCTTGCGTACTAACTAAAAATACCTTCTTAGTACCACATGTAAGTGCTTGATGCGGTCAACATCTCGAGCATGACAATTTTAACCATGAGGTCAGTGGAAAAATTCGACAAACAAGTGGGATTATCATACCTCCGTGGCATGCATCTCAACGATTCGAAAACCGAACTCAATTCCAAACGGGATAGACATGAGAATATTGGAATGTATGTACTCTCTATTCTAATGACACACCCAATTCAATTACCATGCAGTGGACACATCGGCCTTCGTGCTTTCCATCATATCTTCAATGATGTTCGGGTTCAAAATATACCTCTGATTTTAGAAACACCGAGCTTTGAGCTACCGAAAGAGACCTGGGCAAAGGAGATTGATGTGCTTAACCGCCTTTCGGGCCTTGACTTGTCGAAAGGTGATGCCCTTTCTGATATGGAGGAAGATATCCGATGTGCCGTCAAGGATGCCGAGAAGTCCAGCGGAAAGGGGAAGACAAAGGTCAAGGGTACAAGTCGGAAAACAAAGAAGAAAGGTAGGGATGAAGATGAGACCCGAGACCATGAAGACCATGCGCACTGATATCCGGATAAGGTTCAGCTAGATTTTTGTCACATTGAAATCTTATTCACTAGGTATCTGGACCAGAGAGTAAAACATGCTGTCTTGCAGGAGTCCTCGTGCGGCGCGACGTCAACATGACTGCGTCCATACGTTCGAACAAGTATTCGCCCGCGCGCGAAGTTGGCGTGCGTGAAAATGCGTGCTGTGTCGGTGTTCACCTGAGTATCTTTACACATGTGTTCCCGTATTTTATACCCCAGATGACTTGTTGACCGCTACGCGATACACCCCATGCTGGACGCTCACATGATCATCGCGGAATTCGTCGACGCAATTAATTCGTAATTACAATGTTCTCTTTCCGTGATCCTTCCTAATTACCCCGTTCCCTCCGATTTTTTGCAGCCGTGTTGTCTCTCCTTTTTGATTTGGGGAACATAATCGCCGAAGTTCTGATATCATCCATCCTCTATGATACGGTTTGGGAAAGTTTATTCTGCCTTGAATAAAAATGACTTCCAGGGCACGCTAATGAGGCTCTATGCGGTCCAGCCGAACATAAGTATATATCAATAAGTAGACCTATGTATGACAGAAAGATGGGAAGAGTTGAATCATAAAAATAGCCTGGTCATTTGACCAATTGCTTGGCCAATTACCGATCCCCCAAAACAGATTTTAGGACGACTTGTGACTAGAAGACTTATCGTTCTGATGGACGTACTGATATAGCCACTATGTTACAATATAGCCGGTTTGGGAGCTCTGGTCAGAGGGCATTTCGGTGAGATCTATAAAGATAACATTCATTGATAAAAACGGCGCACTTAGATATCAGTGTCAGCAGGTTGGTTTTAAGCGGTTTGAGTACTCAACGGGTGCGTAAACAGGGCTACTACTTTCTAAACCAGGTTTCCCAATCAGGCCGCTCACGCGTTGTCGCTTGGTTACTATGGAGGAGCGGGAGGCGTCCATCATCGAGTTTAATTGTACCTACTTGGGAGATGCGGAAGGCTCTCAACCCACTGCAATCCCGCGATGCCGAAAGATTTCAGATATAGGTTAAAATTAAAACATCACGGGTGTCCGAGACCGCTTTTTCGAGGATTCGAAACGGAAGAAACCAAGGGCTATATTAGGAGGTGGACTCAGATGTGTGCTGACAGTTGGAAGTTTGTGAGATTGTGGCATAAGTCACAACCTCTGATATTTGTACTAGGACCTTTTGAGCGTATATAATCGTTTCGGTTTGGGGTTATTTTTTTTAGGCGGACTATGTACGCAAAGGACGCCCTTCACACGGACAGGACTTCAAGTGAACTTGAAGAGAGGATAATTGAAGGATAATTGCTTGCACATATCCTGATTTTGTGATGAATTATTGTACTTGTTTATGTCGAAATATTATATAAGGAATGGACCTTGGAGAGGACAACGGAAGGGTGGACTCGTGGTGGTCCGGGTCCGGATCAAAATAATTCAGGGGTTTAATTATGATCATGTGATAAGGAATTTGAGAGAAAATTTCCAGTCCTTTTACTTTCTTTCTTTCACCACCGTACCATCCCAACGTATTTCGAGAATCAAATTAAAAGATCAGAGGAGTAAACATAGCGTTACACATATCGGCTAATGAAAAAAGGTATTGATCATTGCAGCCGAAGGTTTCTATTACCTGTCAAGCTGGCGCCAGCAAAATTTCAGATCCCCAGAGCCGTTGTTTAGATCAAGTCAGGGAAGACGTAAATATTTTTCTTTCCAGTTCGTGTTATCTATTTTAACTGCGCTCCTTGGAGTTTCACCCTATGGCAGTGCCACATCCTATAGCTTGCCACAGTGGCATAACTTAACTCTTAACATAGCGGCAAATGAGGTTTTACCGCAATTCCCCATGTTTAATGTAAACCTCCAATGGTCGTACCCTTGGAGACATATTCATAAGTATACGACGGCAGATAGTTAATTCCATCTACCAACGTTTTGCGCTGACCCGGTGTGCGCCTTTAGCGTTAGCGCCCGGACCTTTCAAAACTAATGACTTCACAAAATGTTTTTCCCGATGCCGGCTCTTCTGGATAATCTCATTTTTAGGAATAGTGTTCCTATTATGGAAAGCTCGCTACCGAAGCCAAGACCTATTTCAACTCTGGGAGAGATCCTGTCTAGGCTGCCTTGAACGTTTTTCGTACCATATCAGGGTATCTTTACCCACAGTCCGGCAGCCACGCCACACAACGGAGATTAGGCGAACATCCACAGGTCAGGTCTTGCCCGCTCCACCCGTCGAAACCTCGGGATTCGGACTGACGCAACAATTACAACCTATTGCACCCTTGACGCGTATTCTTTTTATGCGGTAACGGAGCTTGAGAGCCTCCAGGGTCGGTCAGTTGTCAACAACTTTACTTTGCGCCCCGAAACTCTAGCTCGATAATGCCCGAGCCTTTCGTTAACAGAAGCGTGATGGGGCATCTATATCCCTCAGCCCGCGCCGCTCTACCCTCACCGGTCTCCTCGACGTCAGATTCCGCTGTTTTCGATTTGACAAGAGCCTAAATCAGAATTTATGTCACGCCTTATTCACTCAACCTTGAATGGGGTCCTTTCCCCCCACGACCTTTGACAGCCGGTCCGTACGCGGTCCGTCCTGTTCGTAGATCGTGCCCACTCCCTCAAGATTGACCCTGCAGGCCCGGAACCGTCAAGAATGTTGAGATTTATCATTTCGCGATAGACTCGCCAAAGATCTGAACTGGTGGCATCACCACGTCTTCAAATCTCAATAGATTTCCCCAGAAGATATGACATCTTTCTCCCACTAGCCAGGACCCCCATCAAAACGCGACGTATTCCCCTCCAGTTTTGGTCAAGGTTCGACAGAAAACTCCAATGTAACTCTATTGAGACCAGGAGACAACACTATAGTCTTCCACGCTTGTGTGTCCCTAGTATGTGGTCTGAATCTGGGTGTTCTCCTATGAAATCTTACCAAAATCCATGAACGATGGTTCAAGCCACCGATGCTGGCCGCCCCGGAACCCGGGCTACCTATGAAACCTAAATGCCAGTAAAACACAATATATTTTGGTCGATTTTTACAAACATAGCAACTACCAATTATTCACAGGCATCAATGAACTTCTCAGAGCATCATGCCCCGACGCTTTTCACGGTTCGCAAATGCGCCACCCACCCCCTCGATGCGATCCAAGAACTCGGGAGAATGTGCTCAAGGACATAGGTGAATGGATCTTTTCTAAGGATGAGCGAGTGATGTGGCTGTCTGGACCGGCAGGTGCTGGTAAATCTGAAATAGCACAAACGGTTTCAGAGACGTGTGAAGTGAGCAAAACGTTACTGGTTGCATTCTTTTTCCTTCGGGGGGCCGACGGTCGGGGTTCAACAGAACGACTAATCGCCTCTATTGCCTATGTAGTGGCGGTGTCTATGCCGGACAAACGGGCTCAGTTAGGGAAGATTGTTGAGAACGATCCACTCATTTTCACCAAATCTCTTGCAGCCCAAATCCAGGCGCTCATTGCTCCGCCCTTCCTGCCAAATTACGATGATAATCCCGGCAGCCCTATAGGGTCTCACCAATATCAAAGGCCACTCATCATAATAATTGATGGACTAGACGAGCGCTCAGGAGACAATAACCAACGAGAGGTTGTCAAACAGATCGGTTCGTTAGCGAATACAGATGGGATCCCCTTTCGTTTCCCGATTTCAAGCCGCCCCGAGCCTCGGATCGCAGAGTCTTTCAAGCGTCTCTCACCTAAAGTGTACCATCTCTCCCTCAGTGACAAGGATCACATCATAGAAGCTGAGGGCGACATTCGAGGCTACCTTTATGAGAAATTTGAGGAAATATATTGCAAACGATACGAAGCGTTATCATGGATGGGCTGGCCTTGGCCTAGTGATGAGATCGTTGATGGTTTGGTCAGTAAATCTGCAGGAATGTTCATCTATGCTGCAACGGTTCTTAAGTATATTGACGACGACGATCATCACCCGGCAAACAGGCTAGAAGAGATTATTCACGTCCCCCTAGGATCGAAGCCCTTCGCAGAGCTAGATTTATTATATCAGCATATCATGTCAACGTGCAAGGATATTCCGCTACTTGTCAACATATTTACCCTAAGACTACTTGGCGGACGTAAAAAGGATGCTCTGGAAGATGGATTTTCTATACGGGAGATTGAATTCTGTCACTGTTCCTTAGCTAAAGTACTCCTGAGAAGCATTGCGAGGTCAGCACGGTAAGATTGGTTACTCTCCTTTACAATTTATTTATTTATTAAGTATTTAATGTAGGACGTGTTTTGGAGACAATTTACATGTCTTTTCAAGCTACGGAGATCGTTCCATTCATCTTGCTTCTCGATCGAAGTCTAACGGTATCCTCTCCCCTACGGATGTTACCCTACAACGCCTCACACGGAAACTCATCGAGGGACACGGAGATCACATTGTCAAAAAAGGCCATCGACATATTTTGCGTTGTTGCCTTATTATAATAAATCAGGGGTGCACAACTGCTCATAGTGAAACACGGTAAACCCTTATATCACCTTTGTTCTCGCGACCCAATAACACTTTCCCAGGGAGTATTCCTATGCACGAAAATACTGGGTCAAACACCTAAAACACGCTCCTACTGGGGGCTTGGACATCCTCGGAGCTATACACAACCTTAACTTATACAATTTACGTCGTGGTCTGACACCAGAAGAAACTACTATCATTAATAACTGGTTAAGGGTGAGATTTATCTCGTCTCTCAACTGAAGGATCTCATGTACCTTTTGGAGTCCAGGAAACCCGGCTTATTATAGAGGGTCAGGGCTATAAAGCATTAACATTCACGTGCTTTTGAAATGGTATACAGTCTGAGGAAGAGGGCATACTGTTTCTTTCCCACATTGAACGGGTAGCGAGAATTAGTTAGTATTTGTCTGAGTACGTTGCAAAAAATTATCTGACGTTACTATTCTGACTTCTCATCTAGAAGATTCCCGGTCCCTCCTCGCCGTGATAAAGAATTCCACTTTTGTCCTCGAGATGGTGAGAAATTTGAAAAAAATCTAGTTTGAATATCAGTATTTGATCAAGGCTCGAAGTTCGCTGGTCGGGGAATCAACTCCGATCAATCTCGGTCGTAGAATTCCTCCGAGCCCTTTGATATTGATAAATATAATACATTACCTTGGTTTGTGATACGCGCAGGCCACTTACGTAGACATTACTGAATTTATAATGCCATCAATCCAATTCTTGATCATTTATTGATTTAAGAATGGTGAACATTTTTCATCAAGTCAAGTCAAGCGTCTCGCCCGAATCTAAAAATGATTTTAAGGGTAGGGATTTTGACCTTCGTAAGGGCATTACGACTTATTACGACGTATCATTTTTTAAACGGTCATATTCACAAGCCAATGGGTCCGGGGACTATATTTACCGGCTCAATATATTCCAAGTCATGCCATTCACCAACAACAATAACTACCGTATATATTACCCTGGATCCTGCAAGCCTCAAGGCCTACACGAGTTTGTGAACCCTGACTTGCCAATCTTCGTGACTAAGCCCAAGTAGGACGTATTGGAGCTTATTTTCACATACAACGGGGATACGACGTGTTCAAGGCTCCCAAGGTCCAGGAAAGGTCTATGACGATCATTCAAGGACTTGTCACATGGGTAAAGGGATTGGGCAGTGATCGAAGACCTTGGGCACTTGAGGAGATGTATGAGTTTTCGAACGGATGGATCTTGTGATCGACTTGGTCGAAATCATCGCGGGAAGGTAAAGGGCCAATGGTAGGTTCTTGATAACCTGAACGTGGAAGTGCTTGGGTGGGCTGCTTTAGCAGCTGTTTACTATTTGGAATATCCCATGGTACAGTTTACATAGGATGCCCTCAGTGTCATTTAACCTTCGAGTATTTATTTACCCACGATAAATAATATGCCCGATCTTCCCCACATTTGATGCGCTGATGCGCCCGTGCCCACGCCCAGTATCCAAGATCTTTCAGATGGGAATTCCATACGATCTAACCTGATTCAGCGTCGACGATCGTTATTTTAGGCACTAGATCCAAGCTAGGAAGAAGGCACATTCAGAGAAGACCAACAACGAATATATGTGTTCCTTAGATAAGGTTCTAGCTTGCCGAGTAGGGAGGCAAAAACGTCCGTCAATGGAATAAGCTACATACCCAGTCCGAGTTCGCCGAGCTGAACCTTCCATGAAGGCGATCAAGCAAGGGCCTATGAAATCTGAGCTTTTAGTACAAGCAGGATCTCCATCTGGTGCGATCTATCATTTTTCTGTTGTTGTCTGCCCCGGAGAGGCTGCAGCGGCAGTTTATTCCCTGAGAGGTCCAAACGCGTCAAAAGGGAAAAGATCAACGAACCCACGGATGCTTTAAGCCTTGATCGTGATCATCACCGCTGTTTTAAGCTGAAAATAGAACGGGTGTTCGCATCCAGGCCGCTCGAGCCGCTAAGGCATTTACGGGTGCGAATAGTCGTTAGCAGGAGAGAGGGGGGAGACCATTAGATAAGTGTTTTAGACATGGCATCTGCCACCGCCACAGCGACCGTCGCCACCGTGTATATCGCCAGGGGAGGATTCTAATATGTATTTACCACGAGATATTTGGTTCCCCGGGCTTCTGAATACCCCTGACTCAAGCCAAGTGACTGTACCGGCTTAGGGCCGTGATCTCCTAAAATCCTTCTCGTTGAGAGCCTTGGCTCGACGAACGAAGTCTGAAACTGATTGCTACGTAGAGATATCGCTATATTTCCTCTCGCGATAAAAAAAAGTACCAGTTAGTGAGTCCGAGTATCAGGAGGAAATAGGGATCAGAAGTACTATAAGCCTGTGTATCACCCCATCACCCTAGATGGAAGTCAGAAAGGGACGTAGCTTCGATGACCTCGCAAGATCATGTAACAGCTTTTTCGACGTCTTCGAGTCTTCGACGTGTCGAGAAGGCGATGCAAAAAGGCAGTGGCGGAGACAAGGCCCTATACTTCCGGGGTAGTCTGGAAATGACTTCGGATGTTGTAAAACGAGCAAAGGTTCTGCTTTATCAAAAACGTAAATACGTCCAAAGGGCATTTGGCCTTTCCATCCACTCCGCCGCCGCTTGACGCCCGTAGACAACAATGGGGACAAAGGGCCCTCTAACAAACCGAATAGCGGCGAACACCCTATATGCCATACCTCGTTATCTTCGCACCTACCTCGTCAAAACCGAGAAATATCCCACTTCTGCTCCACTTGCGCGAGGACTGAAAAATAAAATCGAAAAAAATGACACTCTTCGAGAAAAAACCAGCCCCGGACATAAGACGAAAGCGTCCAAATACGAGTATGATCTGTACAAAGACAAAGAAACGGATTCGGGCCGGGGGAATCAGAGGGCTTATTTGTTCCCGTGATTCATCTCCGACGGCATCCCCTCAACCCAATGTCGCCGAGAACGGCAAAAGATCACCATTCTTTGGCTCACGTATACTCTGTACTCCACTTTTGCTTTGTATCTCGACTCTCGAAATCCCCATGTATCGCTGCCGTGGATCGGCACATCGGTACCGCACGCAATTCTACTCACTCCCAAGCACACACAGAAAATGGGTGAGAAGCACGGCCGAAAGGAGCGCGATATGAGAAACCCCGGACGATTAATCGAAATTGACAGGGTAAAGTTCAAGAAACCCAAGTCATCTAACGAAAAGCCCTCGCTTGCAAAACCACTGGACCTATCGTTGACTTGCACATCCGCACCCGCCGTCCCCCTCCCACCTCCCAAAAGACACAAGCCACGAGATTCGAAAGGAGATAAACAAGGCCCGAACGTGCAAGAATAAAGAATGCTGTGACTTACCAGGGACCTCAGGCTTCCTTTTCATCACAAGCCCCGAGCTCACGTGCCCACCTCTCTCGCCCGTGCGTCAGAAGGCTCGGGTCACACGCCCCCAGCAGCACGGGGGAGAGGGAAGCGCACCCCTCCCCCTCCTTCGTGGAACACTTCTCTGCCAGCGCATGCCACGCAGGTCATCCGCTGGCGTGCATGTGGGGAGGGGGGGTGTGGGGGTGTGGGGAAGGCGGGTCCGGGTGGATGTATAAGTGCGTGGGGTTCGTGGCTCGTGGCTCGTGGTCGATATGTAACATACGCCTCATGCATGTAGACCGTATGCATATGCCATTCCAGGAGGTGTGGGGAAACAAAAATTTGGGACACCCACCGACCAGGATGCCAGGACGTCAAGAGTCAAAGCCTCGAGGCGAGAGCCAAGACGAATCGCATGAAAAAAAACGTGCGCCGTCGATCTGATCACGATCACCCGTTACATCCACACATTTTACATACATATACATAACACACATTACGCGCATCGATATCGTAAGGCGTCGATCAGATGTACATATTACCTATTGGAAGTACAACAAAAATTTGAATTTCCCTTTTTTTTTTTTCTCCAATTTTTCTCGTTTTTGGAATATTTGTTTGGCTTGGCCCCAAGTTACCGCCTCTGGTTTCCAAAGTGATCAAAAAGCTTGGGGTGAAACGAGAGCGATGAGCGGGCTTTTTCAATGGGCTGTGCTGTCTCTTGAGGTTTTTTTTTTTTGCGTTCTTATCAGTATTACGTACCTTGGATGTGTTCAATGAGGTGAATTTATTGATAGGGATGTTGTTGTTGATCGACCGAGTCATAGAATGACCGTAACTCGAAAATCGTGTGATGAAATCACATCCACAAAGTTCACTCACATACAGGCGTCGATACACTCTTATCTATAAACAAGTTTTCAGTCGAAATGTGCGAAACGTCCACGTAACACACATTTTATCACAAAAAATTCGCATTCAGTCTTTTTCATTCACATTTCGGATTATTACAACATCTTCAACGTCTTCAACATCGGACTCAGCAACACCCAAATGAGAAAAACAAAAACAAAAACAAAAAACAACCAATCAACTTCTTCCCACTTCCTCTCTTTACTTTATCTTAAATAATTGTGTTTGCGTTGTGCAGCGGGGGTGGTGGTGGAAAAGTGAAGAAAAAAAAAGAAACGCGATTAAAGAGCGTGGGGGTGCGCACAGGATGGTGCGAGGAGGCGGGACTAGTGGAGTATAGGGTGGGTATGCGAGGGTACAGGTATGCGTTTGTAAGTGGGTGCGTGGGGTGTGTGGTTGGGGGTTTGATAATGATATGGGTAAGCGTATATTGTGAGTACAGGTGTCGGTGGATGGTGTCGGCAATGTGGTGTGGGGGTGGTGGGTGGTGGTAGAGGCGAAAGGCAAGGATGGGTAAGGAACGACAGGGGCGTGAGTATGGGCGTGGGGTCGTGAGGGGCAACAACGCCAACAGCGACGGCGACGACAACGATGGGGGTGAAGGCGGAACAACAGTGGTGATAGTGGTGGTGGTAACAGGCGGTAGCGAACAACAATCTCGTGGTCAAACTCGAGAACAAGAACGAGGTTTGAGAGACAAGATCGAACAGAAGTCGACTAGGAGCTGGGAAAAAAAAAACCAGGAATCGGAGTTGAGTGTGGGGCCAGAATTCGAAATTGGCGGGGCGGTGGTGGCGGTGAGTTGGTAGGTAGGTTCCGGACGGGTAGTTCGAACAGATCGAAAATGGAGTGGTAGGTAGGTAGGCAGGCGAGTGGGTATATCGATACAGATACAAAATTACATTCATGAACAAAAGATGGGAGGGGGAGGGGGAGGGGGAGGATTATGTTGGTACAAATCACAGAACAAAGGGCGAAGACGTAGACGGGGAGGGGGGGGGGCATAATTTGACTAGAATGAAGGCGAGGGGGGCATATTCCTACGAACTGGATGTCGAAGGGCCCGGACAATGGGCAGACGAGTGGTGGAAGCATATGGGGTGGGGGGGTCATCAAGTTGACGAAATTATCAAGATAGAGAGAGTGGAGTGAGAGCGTAAGAGAGAGAGAGATGGCAGACACGGCACAGTAATCAGAGCGCACAAAAAAAAAAAAAGGACGACAAAACCAGCGCGCTCACATCATACTAACCGGCGACGCCAACATCGCATCCCCCATTCCCATCCCTCCCATTCCACCCATCCCCGCAATCCCACCCATCCTCGTAACACCCATAAACTCCCCAACGCCACCTCCGCCCATCCCAAGGTCATACCCCGACCCAGGGCTCGCACTCCCCCGACTATGCACACTCTGTCCCCCCGAATGCACCGAATGCAAACTATGCTCGCTCCCATGCTCGCTCCCCGCACCCGGGCTCCCGACGCTCGGGGTCGGCAGCCCATGCGCCGTCGCGGGGGGCGTGAACAGGCTGCGTCCGCCTCCTCCGCCTCCTGCGCCGCCCTGTAGCCCCCCATGTGCGTGCGCGGCCTGCGCCTGTGCTTGAGCCTGCGCCTGGAGCATCATCTGCGCCTGGAACTGCTGGTACTGCTGTTGTTGCTGAGCCTGAGCCTGCTGAGCGGCCTGAGCGGCTTGCGCCTGCTGCAGCTGGGCCTGGTGTGCGTTGAACTGGAGTTGCTGGTACTGCAGCTGCTGCTGTTGCTGGGTCGAGTACCGCTGCCCAGAGCCATTAAGCCCAGCCGCGGCATTCTCAGAACGCTGGAACTCCCGCTCGCGTTCCCTCGCGGCGTAGCTATCCGAACGAGCCCGCCCAGGGTACTCGCGCTCGCGCTCCCTCTCCCTTTCGCGGTCCCTCTCGCGGTCCCGATCTCTCTCGCGCTCTCGTTCACGTTCTCGGCCGGCGTACGATTCAGACCGTTCCCTCCCTACGAACTCCCGCTCGCGTCCGGCACCTGCACCCGCGCCAGGGCCAGCATAGCTCTCACTCCTCTCCCGCCCGATATACTCCCTCCCATGCGCCGCATGGGCATGCCCAAGGTACGGGTGGCCCCCGTGCTGCATCTGGAGCTGCCCGAGCACTGAAGGCGGGACAGAGATCCCGTGGGGCGAGGTTGGGAGCCCATGGGAGTGGGAGTGGGAGTGCGTGTGAGGATGGGTGTGCATCCCATACGCGATCTGCGCATCGTACATCCCTTCGGGCGAGAACGCCGGGAACGCAGGCACGTTCGTCGGGCCCCCACCTGCTCCTGCGCCTCCACCCGTCATCGGTCTCCCCCCAGCGCTCCCCGGCCCGGAGCCCAGTCCAGGCCCGCCGGGTTGTGTGGCGGGGAGAGGTGGAGGGGGGAGGGAGTGTGCGAACGGGTTGCCGTGGCTTTTGAGCATCGCCAGCATCCTCGGGTCGTCGAGCCCCAAATCAGGGCCAGGACCGTCCATGACGAAGTCCTCGTCCGCGCCGTCCCCACCTACATACCCCCCATACGCCGGCTGCCCGCCTCCCCCGCCTCCAGCACTCAACCCCTCCCCGTCTTCGTCGTCTTCCTCCTCACCCCCACCCGTACCAACGATCACCTCGAGTTCACCCCCGAGCACCATCCCGAACCCGTCCCCGCGGACAGGCTCGCCGACCCCCGGGATCCCGGCACGCTCGCGCCACTCGTTGACTTCCCGCCTGAGCGCGTCGGCTTCGAGCTTGAGCAGCCGCAGCTCGCGCGCGGCGAGGAGTCTGTGCCGCCTGGAAGCGTGCACGTGTGCGATGGAGGAGTTGACGATGGAGGACTTGGAGGGGCGTCGGATTTGGGAGAGGTTTGGGAGGAGGGCTGCGAGGTCCTGTATCGCGAAAGAGAGGAGGGTTAGTTGGGGTTGGAGGAGAGGGGAGGAGGGGTACTTACGAGGAATCGCCCATTGAGGGTCTCGCGCCGCTGGCGCTCGACGGCGTTGTGTGTTGCACGACGCTCGGCGGTGTTGGCTCGGCGGGAGGGTTTGCGTTTGAGTTGGGCGGCGGCAGCTCCTGCTGCGTTGGAGTTGGGACTGGGTTGTTGCTGCCCGTTTGAGTTCTGGTTCTGATTGTTCTGGTTCTGGTTCTGGTTCGCATTCTGGTTCTGGTTCGTGTTCTGGTTGTTGTTGTTGTTGTTACCGTTGTTGCTGTTGTTGTTATTCTGGCCACCGAGTGAGGGCATCGTCGGCGACACAGGGGTGCGCGGGACACCGTTACTGGACGGAGAGACGGCGGACTTTGCGGTGGCAGCGGGGTCGTCTGAGGTGGGCGATAGAGAAGTGGAGGAAGGTGTGCCCGGGAGAGCGAGTGGGAGGGTCATGATAGCCATTCTATGGTATAAGGATAAGTATATCGGTGGTGTGTGTGTAGTGGGCTGATAATTGCACAGAAGAGTACAAGTGGAATGTCGAAAGAAAGAAAAAAGGGGCTAGCGACGGGTACGCGATTGCTCAGCGGAGGCCCGTGCGTCTGGAGGAGAGGTGAGTTGAGGGGGGGTTCGGAGGATTGGATTGTTGTTGGTCTTTCTTTTTCTTTTTTTTTGAATTGCAGGAATTTTCGCGAGCAGGGCTCAAGCGAAAGGTCCGGTGGGTCGAGTGGGCGGGTGGTAAGAGGCCAGCAAGAGTCGCGAGATCTATGAGTGCAAAGGGTCAGCTCAGCGTTGAGTACGTCGAGGACGGTACTGACTCCAGGCGGTATCCTTGCGGCGGGGGCTAGGGCGGAGGGAAAGGGAAAAGGGGGAGACTACGACCTTGGGACGGGATCAGAGGACCATGAAGAAGGGAGAGGAGGAGACGCTTGCAAAATCCGGGCCCCCGCTCGAGATATGTATTGCCGATACAGGCACACCCTCACTCCCATCATCTGCCACGACACCACAATACACACACAAATACTCCGCTAGCTAAATAAACAATAAATAATAACAAAAATAAAAAAACTGGAATCCCAGATCTGGGGCTGCCAGATCCGGATGGGTCGTCTTTCCCGATATGGGGCAAGATCCGATTGGACAGCTGGGCGCCGAGGTTGAGCCGCGAGATCGCGCCATGTTTGTGTAAGCTTGTTCTTTTTTGTTTCCTGCTTTGCCTCTGACCTCCCCTCAAATGCGACAACGACTAACCCTAACCCTGATATTCCATTTCCTCTATTTTTTTTTATTTTCTTCCCATGTCGACGTGATATTTTCCCAGCACCCACTTTTTTTCGACGACCCAACGTATCCTCCCTCGGCCTTGCCTCCCCCGCGTTCCGATCCCGATCTCCATTCCATTCCTCTCCTAGCCCTCGCCCTCGCCTTCATCTCTTCATCGCACCATCTCTCATCTCCGCGGTTACCCAAACTCTAAGATGTTGCGAGATCGTTAGATAATCGGTTCTCGTTTCCCTTCGATTTACACTACCCGCCAGCTTGTCCTTTGCGTCAAATCCTGTTCTTAGCACATACAAATTCAAACCAAATCACAATCATGATCCCACCTCAGATTCATCCACCCTGAGTTGCACGTCCGAGACACCATCTCTATACCAAGAGTCTAAACCCTCACGCGCCCAATCCCACCTAGTATCTCTCCATCCCATCTCATCTCATTCCTGATAGTTCCTCCCAGGGCCCCATCCATCCGCCAAAATCAACCCCAAACATAGCAACAACCTTTTAAATTTAACCCACTGTGAGAGCCATAGGGCGTTTGACTCCTGATTTTCCCGTACCCACGTTCCATTCTGATCCAACTGATCTCGCCTGTCGAACGTTCGAAGCCGCGTCGAGACGTGGCGGTCCCGCGACGACGTCTGGACGGTCGACATGTCCGTATTCGTATTCGTGTTCGAGTTTGTGCCCGAATTGTATCCATCCTCTGTTGTCTTCTAATTGGGATTTCCTGATCACGGCCCCAATCTGTCCGGGTCGTTGCTGACCCAACTCTATTCTCATCCTAATGTGTAGTCAACGGCTCGAGTGCCAAGCTCACATATCCCCCGTCGTACGGTGTTCGCATCCTCTATCCCTCTTCTGAGCCCTAAGGTTTTTTTGTTTTTGTTTTTGTTTTTGGTTCTGGGTTCTGGGTTCTCCGGTGGTATGCCCTCCGGACGGGCACAGATGTCGAGTTGGTTATACCTTCGACGCTCGTACGTCAGAGGGTAACAACCCTGATCTACCACTATTTACGAATATGTTACAGATACCACCTGCACAGCTACATGGCTGCGCACCATCTAGCCCGTGATATTCGACACATAGGTACCAGCGCTACACACACACACACACACACATAGAATTTATATATATCTATTCATAATCACGTTCTTGTATAGTCTGTTCATCTCTACAGAAGGCGAAAGGACGAAAAAAAAAAAACGAAGATGAAGGTGGAGATGGATTAACAACTAGGAAACGAAGAGAAAAGAGAGGTGGATCCTAGTCTACCCATACCCATACTCACACCCACGTGTACGTTGTGCATATAACCTCAGGAGGCGTCTGACACTACGCTCCCCGAGATCGTCTTGATAATCCAAGCCTTCGACACTAGGACATAGACGGCATCAGAGTTGATGCACGAGCTAGGATCTGCGTGCATGCCAACACGGCTTTAGGACAGTTACACAGCTACATGACATCCTACCTGGCTCGTGATATCGATGCATGATTATTGTTGCGCTTCCTTGCCATCTGAGATGGGTAAGAAACCGGATTGTAAGAAGAGGAGAAGGGAAGGAGTCGAAAGGCGAAACGAAATGTAATACCCCGGCACTTGCCTAGTCTACCCATGTCCATACTACAGGAGAGGAGGTAAATGAAACGTACCACTCAACCCAGCCTCAGCTGTGTACCCTAACGTGCTTTTCAAACGTACTGAACATTGCATTGTGTGTCCACTCAATTCCATCCCACCTTCCATCCCGACCCCGCTTCCGCCCCATCCCAGGGATCTATTTCCAGCACCTCGCCCATGACATGACCCCCGCGTCCCAGAGGCCAAGCCAGAACGTTGGGATGGGATCACTGATATGGTGTCCAAGTGTCTTATCTATATGTTATAGTTTGACGTATGCCCGCCTGTCACGACTTGTTATCATATCATATCATAATACATATTATCATTGTGTTGTGTGTGTATGACATATGAAGGCTTCTTTGAGTGGTCTTGCTTTTTCCTTATCGATGAGGTGATTTGGGGTAGTATACATATATGGCATATCGGAAAACATATCAGTTCGTCGTGTATTATTACTATCGGGTTGTGCTTATCGCTTATCGGGGCGTTTGCGAATTTTTTTGACTTCATAGCTTATCTTATCTTATCTTATGGTATATGGGGGGTTGGAAATATACGTCGAGATGCGGATGTTGAGGTTGACGGAAAACTCGAAGGTGTGGGTATATACGATCATTGCAGTATTGGTAAGATCCAGTCATATATGTGGTCCCGTGGAGATACGCCACGCAAATCATTACCGTCTCATACGAATACCCTGAAGAATTAAAGGACGCTTAAATCTATCTCAGGGTTCTGTACGGCTAGTAATATCCACTGATCCACTCTCACACGCGTCGAACGTATTCACTCCAAGAAGGATCGAACCAATAGATACTTCCCATCGCCCTTACAACAGAAAATCATGATGGGCATACCAGGACTCGCTTACGATATGATAGTCATCCCAATTTTTAAAATATTGACGCAATCCATACATCACAAGATGTGTATCATGGCCCATATCGAATCCATCAAGTTATATTAGCTACCTACATATTATTTTGTCGACTAGATATTAATATTGATCTAAACACGACTATTTGTTTTTATCATGAATTTCAGGGCTAAAGGCTCTGAGAACGCCTTTTACACAGGCAAATATAGGGTATTATTCCGGAGAAAAGTGTACGGGCTCAGGTAAGTATTTAGTTGTGCGTCACTCCTGCCACGGACTACCCACGGATGTCGAGTGTGTTGAATAGAGTACCTGGACGATAAGCGGTGCGGTACTCGGGCTTCGGGCTTCGGGATGGGGAAGTGGGACTACCCAGCAAGGGTTCTGTACAGAGAGAATAGTGTGTCGAGCGTATTCCATCATGGCGCTCAGGAAATAAAAAAAAGGTGTCATGAGCAAGGAAGTAAATCTAATATGTTATGTGCGAGATAAAATGGTTCTAGGGTCGTTTCGCGCCGTATCCCATCCAGAAGGCAGAACCTACGGAATGTTGGGGGGATGATAAGGGGATATGAATTGAACGCAACGCTGACGGCGGTCGCAGCGGGTCCAAACGTCTTCAGGGATACCTCAGTCGGCAGCGAGGGGGGCCGCAGGGCATCTTGAGAAGGTGCGCGTCTAGCATTTAATGAGGGGACGAAGGGGAGCCTGAACGTCGCTATGGCGTCGTCCACCGTCCATACCGTAATGGTTCACTCATGCAGAGAAAATTTATCGCAAAGAGCCTGAATGTCGTTACGGTGTAGTTCCGTTCCGCCGTCGTCCACTGGTGAGAGTGAAATGGACCCTGGCTCTGAAATAAACTCGTTTGCTGTGTTTCTTTGGGTTGGCATGGCGCTAGAAAATAGGTTTCTTGTTGTAAGTACTAATACATCGAACTACACGGTGTCCCATCGACATGTTAGTGCGATGTAGGAAGAGTGGGTGAGTTAGCGGTGACGCTCCGGATCAGTGGAGTGGGACACGCCCCGCGTCCCTGCATTTCATTCCGGTGCGCGGCGTTGACATTTATTTATATATTCACTGGACGATGCGCGTTGATGGTGGCGATAGACAAACGGCCTGGAGGCGGGAACTCACGCTTTTGAAAAGGGGCCCTCGAATGAACCTGAACGTTGCATCATCCTGGGTGCCTTTGAGAGGGATATAAAATTCTAGGCCTACCACTGCCGGTGGATCCAATGACGGGAGTTCATAGGCGTCGCTAGCTAATTCAAATTTCCTGCATTATCCCGCGTTGTAAGTGATATACCGAGAGGGACGGTGCCCTGAGTATCGAGACTTGAAAACCCGTCGATCCACCTCTCCACCGACGCCACGTTCCATCCAGGGATGGTCCACGTTCAGTCCTCGAGGCCAGCATTCTATGTCTAGCGAATCCACTCGCCCTGGATGGCGTTCTATTGTGTTCCGCCTTTCTGGCAAGTCTTTGATCCCGCTTTTCTAAGAATAGTCGGGGTTGGGGTGTCAGGGTTAAGGCCCAATGGCTGAACGAGATGGTTATCGATAGGATGAATGTTGAAATTTACCGGGCCTACAACCCCGAGAATCTAGGAAAGGCACGAAGGCTAAGTCTACCTGAGCATGGGAACATAATGGGATAGGAAACCACGGTGGTCCCTCCCCAAAGCGTAAATACGCATTAGGTGATCACCGAGACCCGACGCGTCTTCACATCCGGTACGGGAGTAATTCGTTATAATCCCTACGTTCTGTTCCGAGCCCGAGGCAAGGATTATATAGGATTATATGAGATGTCTCGGTGAAAGCTGATTCCAGAAATCCGCGGCCGTGAAATTTTTGAACGAAGTTCAAGATCTTAACGACGTGTGTTGTAATTTGCAAAGAATTCAATCTTCCGGCCTAACCAATTCGATAATCATCCGCCTTCCTCATCGTCACAGTCAACAGCGGCGGTGGCAGTGAAAGTCTAAGACGAAACCAGTCAAGTCGTCAGAGAGATTGGGGTAACCCGGATCGGCATCACGTTCGACATGCAGGGTTGCATTGACAACAACAGATCTTCCCCCTCCCTTGATCGGGTATTGATTTACCGGAGCGTGCAGAGTCTAAAAGCTCCTAAAAGGTGATCAAAGAGTTGATGCATCTACTACGCGGCCAGGAGCAACCGTCAGCCATCATGAGTAAAGTGAAAGATGAGGGCATTAAATCCATATTCGCGCATCGAAAAATCAGGTCTGATATTTTGCTTATGAATCATGACGCAGGTACGGTATATTGACCCTCTTTCTCCAAGACGGCGAGTTTCCAAGGATCTGGCGTTTGAAGTGCAGTGATATATGACGTATTTGGTATTAATTAGTATCCTGCGTCAGAGCGCGAAACGACAGTAACCTTGGACGCATTTGAAATACATGACGGTTTTTTGATGGTGATGATATTATGGCTTGTGGTCTCTTGTCACTGTGGCGTCTTTGAGACCTGTCGAGTTCCAAAGGTGCGGTTTGGGGATGCTGATACCATTGAGGAGTTTGTTAACGAGACAGCCGCAGAATCTGAATCCGTTCCGGTCCTGCAGGGACGAGGGAGACAATTACGAGCGAAACGGACCGCAGGCGGGCCGGGTTGTCAGATATCCAGATATCGTGGATGCAAAGTACCCGAGAAAGGCGAAGAGAACAGAGTGCGGCGTTAGATCAGATTCGGATCCTGTTCGATTATGCCGGACTCTGACGTAGAGGAGACTAGGGTAGTAGGGCGGCGCAGATGGGGCTTACCGGCAAACATGCCACACCATATCTAAGGCCTGCGACAGATATACATGATGCAGGGGGCAAATCTCCTGTAAGCTCCACCCATCCTGTATAATCGGTTAAGCCTCGAGTCGGGTTTTTTTTTCCCGGACGAGATCTCGAGATTTCAACAGACGGGACTGCAGAGAGGGTGGGGTCTGCGGATATCTCACCAATCTCCGGTATGAGAATCTCCTTGAGTAGTCGGTACGTCGTTTTGTGTTTTCTCCGGGACTGGATAGGCCATTACCTCGCCTATGAGCTAAACCAAAGCTTAACAGTTGGGGCCCATAGAAAGGGGGCAAGGAGTGGGGATTATAGATCTAAATGAATTAGTACCGGGGTTGGGCCTGAAGCAGGAAGCATGTTTATCCATCTTCAAACGCGAAATCCGATTTCGTTATTTTCTGATAGTATACATTCCTAATATTAGAATATATGTGTTCCGGAATCCTAGGGAACTTCTGGTGAGGTAAACTGTCGTAAAATTTCCATAAAACTTACTTACATCCGTAACATGATCAAAACAGGGCCCCTTGCAAAAGATAGATGTTGGTCTGGCAAGGTAAATTTAGTGGACAGGGTAACGGCTTCTTGAAGAATATACCGTCCTATAAAATCAGTTAAGTGTTCAATCTTGCTATTCCGACTATCGGAGACCAGTGGCAGAGAGTAAAGATGAAGGTTTCAAGATGGAAAAAAAAAATTGTTCCCACATCGAGTCACATGACCGTCAACTAGAACACACGCAGCTGATCCGAATTAGCACTCCGTCCCTAAAAAAAAATACTGAACTGTCATCCTACTAGCGATTCTTTTGGACCGTTGTTATGCACAGGTCTATTCTGCCCTCGACATTGGTGCAGTACGGATCCGTCAACTTCCAGTGAATTGGAATAGATGTGATGGCTGGCCTTGGACCAGTCCCGTTCAAGCTTACACATGAGTCCCCAAACTAGGTTTGTGACTTTCCAACCTGTATTTGTCCTATACCAGCCCTTGAAAATCAACAGGTTCTCTCTCCTGGAGGTTTTTGGAAATCTGACCACTAAAAAAAGCTTTTTGCATTACATGCTAACCCCAGCAATGATGCCGGTGCGCTTGGGACATGCCAACCCGCGAACGGATGCTTTTTCATTCTTACTACCACTCCGCCTAGGCTTAGTTCCTTTATGCTTTCCTGGAAGATTTTTTGCTTACGATAGTTATGCCTTTCCGGCAGGTATAACCGGAGGTGTCCATCCTTTATGCGGTTCGGTTCGGTTCGGAATTCCGATACCGCTATTAATCTCCCCTGTTCCAGAGTGACAGAGTTTTTGGTGGCTGAAGAAGAAGATGCTACGGCTTAAAGTTGTACAGGGATCCGGGTAAGTTCTTGGAAAGCATAATCTCTCAATCCGTAGGCTAATGTACACCAATAAAATCCGCGGTGATAATGTGAGCTCCGATACGGGGCTCATTGATAGTTTGAATGGGTAATCTAGCACATAAATGAAGAGATACCTGACTCGTAATTTTTAGCACACACAATATAGCGCCGTCGAATGCGTCACCAGCTTAGAGATCGCAAGTAATAGCCCCACTGAGCGCATGGATACGACCACATTCGTGAACAATACTAGTCGTATCTACATGGGCCTCGAATTAATATCAACTAGCCGAATTTCAAAACTGGGGAGCACCATCCTCGCGATCTTTGATTATATCCTATATTCTGGATCCTACAACTTCCAACATATATATTTTTGGCCTCCAGTTATTGCTTTCTTTTGAGAAATATCACTAAGTCAGTGCTACTTTTCACATAATAGAACACGACCATAACGTAAATTCCAGACACCATCTAGTTTTTCCAATGAGAAGATCACGAATGAGTAAGAAATGTTTGGAATCTTCTAAACTCAGGATAGATGTAAATTGAGTCTGCCAATGTTGCCAACTCACGTCATAAACGCAAGTCTTGCCAGAAGATTGGAGGAATTTTTTGACCAAGATTGATTGGCCTTTCATTTAACTAAATCTTGGTTGTGAAGAGCTTGAATAAGGAATGTACTGTTCGGATAATCGTTTCGAATAACGACCTTGATTTGCAGATGGAGACGTTCCGTCCTTCCTCGTCCCTAATGACGTTTTGTTTACGAGGGCCTTATTCACTCAACGTCATGAGTGTTAGTTTAAAGACTCACGAGGACTGTGTCGTTATCACATCATCAATTCGCCCAAAAGGGCAACCTCAGGGCCATAACGCAATCTCAATCGTGGGAACATCTAGATTATGATAATACCCTCGAAGTTGATCATCTTGTTTTTTCTTTCTGTCCTCCATTACTGCGACCCTACGACTTTTGACAACTTCGACATCATTACTTCAAATAACCTCGACCTCAGAATCGACGCGAAGTCTTCAGGTATTACCTTGAACTTCTTTCAAGATCACTAGCGCTGTTGGGTATTACTCGTAACGTTTCCTCTGGACATCGTAGGTGTCTTTGGACGAAACGTTGTGGCTCACAGTTGCGCTAAGTCGACTCAACGCAAGTCTCTTTATGCGTCCGGGATGGACCGTTTATATACTAACATTCTAACGTAGCCAAATCATGTCAATTCCTATCAGTAACGATACCCTCCCTCGGGTCTCTAAGCACGCAATATGGCATCCCGGCTCTGGGTTGGTGGTATCGTCGTTCAACAGGCCACTGCCAGATGCCATCGCTGATCGTGCGAAGGCATCGAAGACTTGCGATTGGCACCTTCCCCGCCTCCTCGGTGACGCTGACATCTACCTGGCGTTCTATCCCTGTCGATTCCCTCCCTCTGATTTCTTTGCTGCTCTGGCGCTTAATCCGGATGAGTTGGAAGGACGCATCGTCCCTCTCAAACACGATCAGGGCTTCATGCTCGCTGAGGAGACTATGGATGCTTGGATCGACATTGAGGACGCCCTTGTTAGTATCATTGGGACGCTCATGGGAACTCATGAGCAGAAACAATTTTTCCCTCTTATTATGTGGCCTCAATGGCCCGAACATACCGGGTACAGGGATTGGCATGCCAGTAAAGCGGATGCATTCAAGTGTGTCTGATACGCCAAGCGGGCTTTTATTATGTTATCAGCCTGCACGACGTTTGCAGTTTCACTCTGGCTTGAACAAAATGAATATTTTGGTTTTAATCGTGCATGGAACGCCCTTACCACTCGTCCAAAAGACCCCATTCCACGTCCATTCCTTGACTCGTTGCAGGATTCTATCGTTTGCAACTTGGAGTCCAGTTTCCGCCCTGGTGGCTTCATCAGTCCGTACTTGACTCGCTGGGGGCGGTTCATGCCCTACTTTGTTCGCGCAGGTGTACCTATCTGGTTCGTTTGGGGTTTTCAAAAGACTACAACGCCAGGTCCTGTGTGAAGGGTGACATGAGGAGCATCTATTTCCCCCCGGATCGAGTAATTGAAACGGCACGAGAGCAACGAATAATATACGAAAACATTATTTTACCCTACGGCCCTGATCAAGCCATAACTGTCGCAGGAGACGTTTATATCTCTCGATCCGGACCTCCAACTCACCTCCCTAACAAGACGTTCTCTTCCGGTGGGCCATGGAAAACGATACCTGATAGAGTCTGGACCAGCAGTGAAAGCGCTTTTCCTCCTCTCCCAGCTCGTGATCCACGGGTTGAAACCGGTTCTGGCCAGCGCGATCGTGAATCTTGGGAGGCGTTCTCCCAGCGTATGAGGGCCCAATATGTCAAAAAAGTGGACTATGAACGACAGTCCAGGCTGAGCCATGAGAAACTTGCTGGGGAACAACGACTGAGTGGAACTTGTAAAGTGTGGGTATGGGAGAGAGACAATTTCAATCTGTCATTTTACTGCAGAACCTCCGTCACAAAGGATATTGCTCCTAGTGTTTTCGCTGGCCACTACCCGCACCAGCGAATATACTGGGGCCATAGCAATGAATGGGATCTCGTTCCATTCATCCAAGCTCCTCCAGGAATTGTAGTCCCCGACCCATATAGAGAAGAAGAAGACGACTATTCAGAAGACTATGAGGGGATTGGTTCGTTCGTTTTTATGGGCACGGCCGATCCTCCCAGTTTGAACCGGAGGATAGAGAACATGACAAATAGGATGACAGCAGCTGGGTCCGTTGAAACACTCCCGCCACCTACAGCCCCCTCTCTTAAGGAATATTTGCTCAGTCGGCATGGCTTCACGTGCTCTGAAAGTGGATCCTGGGACCCAGCACTCCATGTCCGGGATAAAAATGTGATCAAAGCAAGCGAGCCCCACAAGGCACTCGGGGTTTTACTTTTCAACTTTGGGGGCGTGGACGCCTCCATTTCCACATCTGTCGCTAATTGTGTCAACGTAGTGCGTAACCACACCCTGACGCTGGGACTTGAGGTTAAAATTACGCGCCGTTAACCTTTTGATTGCTAAGATGGATGAAAAAGACGTATATATTCTTCGTGCCATTGACAATACCCGTTGGTGTGTAGCACTTTCAAGCCCCACCGCCGTCCTCCTCGTATATCGCAAGGGCTGGACCACAACATTCGAGATTGCCAGGGGACTCCTTGAACTAGGTGTTCCATTTCGCACCGTCATTGAAGATACTCATAAACCCCCAGTATACAACTGGAAACAGAAGTCGAGGGGTCTAGGTATTCGCCCGAAGGGTTATAAAATGATCCATTGGGATTACGACGCGTATCTCAAGAGCCGGAATGCTATTCTGGCTTCGGGTACTGGACGTGCGATTAGGTTGCGTGGTGGACTAGTTGGGAGGATTGCAGCAGAGGTTGTTCCAGACGTTGAGGTTCTCGGCGGTCCTATTCTTGGTGATGAAGTGGTAGCCCGGTCTCGTGGTACTTATTTCCTAGATGATGGGGTCACCAATGAAACCCTTGACCGTATTTGTGGCGTCTACCATGTCTATGTCGACAATGGTTCTTATGACGTCGTCCACGAATCTTGGTGGCCTAAGCATGATATATTAATGGCCTCGGGTCGTTTCAGTGATCAGTGGTTACCTGATTCGGAAGATTTCTACACGAAAAGGATGCAAATGTTATCCGCAGGGAAATTTGATACTAAATCATCCACACACCGGAGGGCTGATTTGAAATTCAAAAAAGTGCAAAATGATAGTTTCATCAATGGAAGTGAACAACTTGCACGGCTTTTCCTTGAGCGGAGTAGCCGTGCCCGATAAAAAAGAGGTAATTAATAAATTATTCTGCCTGGGTCCGTGATAACTAACGTCCCAGTCGCGATACGACTCCCCCCCGGACGTCTCGATGTTTTCAGCCCCTTCGTCATTCCTCCTTTATCACTTTCCTTTCTTGCCCCAACCCTCTTACCTCTTTTGTATTTTCATGTCACACCTGCTCCCATATGTCCGGATTTGCTCTCCCCCTCTCCCTTTCTTTTTGTGTTAACTTTTCTCCATGTATATACGTATTCATCAAAGAAAAAATATATCGTCATTGTATCATTCAACCCTCTAAGTGTGACTCATATAAGTTTGTGCAACTACGGTAATATGTGCTTCATACATAAGTCAATCCATTAAATATGGTGATCTACGAGGCTCGTTAATCCACTTTCTAGCGTGGATTATCTTTGGTGCTTTGGCGCTCTACCCAAAACTACCTCCGTGACTCGGGGGGACGATTTCAGATGTGCAGTTTCTCGTAACATTTTTGAGTGTGATATCATGTACCTACAACTTCAATGTCCTGCAATATTTATCTAATACGTTTGCGGAATTTTTCTTGATTTGGTTTAATCGTTCTATATGCATCAATGGAAAGTAGGTATATGTCAGATAAAATTCCTTAACTCTGGGTTGAAATTTAAGAAGTTACCTTCGATAGCTCAATATCTATACCTGCGGGGCGGAGCATGTATATCCGTAGGAAGCAGATATACTATTTTACGAAAAGGAACACCTACACTAATTATAAGTCCAATAGAAGCTCGGAAAGGTGCTCAACAAAGGCTTTAGATATGATGTTGCACAGAAAAGTAGTACGATTTGGGAATTTAACGACAACTGATACACTGAAGGGGAGATGATATCAGGAATTGATGTACGATGACAACACTGACGAGGTATCAGCCAAAGGAAGCATTAATCGATACCTTTCAGTCGTTTTATTGATCACGACCTTTGCCCCACTTCGGAGCCCGAACCGGGTTGTACGCAGGAAGAGTAGAAATAGAACGTTGAATACTGGTGTTGGGTCTATGTACGATGAGAACGGCCCTAAACATATCTATGGGTGAATAATTTTTTTGAAGTTACGAGATCGTGTTGCTGAAGGCTCCAGCTTTTCTCCGTCCCAGTATTTGGTACCTGAAAGATGTCTCCGGTGTCTTCGCCAGAGAATAATCCCGTGTTTACTTGTTGTGACGTTGTGGTATATGATATGTTGAACCATGACAACACATCAAAGAAATCAATCTGTCTGGCCACTGATGACGTGAATAAAATTTCATTCAATCGATGACACTCAGCATGCTATGAACGTCTAATGAACATATGTCATCCACTAGTAGTTTCTGATCAATAGAATTTGTGACCTTCAACAAGTGATATTAAGGAACAATGATTATGAAAGAATGAAAGGTGAACCAAGGTTTCGAAATGAGAGTTGTTCGGTGATATCGGATTTAAAAGGATTGGTGTGATTCGTGGGAAGTATGATGTGACGTGCATCGGGTGTCGGCCCTTTTCGGATCCACAACTCTTCTCTATGCAACTTCCGCATCTTGCTTTTTTGATGATACTACCGTTCGAAAACAGGTTTCTCGGTAATAATAGTGCATGCGCTAGTTGGGGATACTGCCAAGCCGTTTTCAGAGCCTTCTCCGCCAGTTCAATGTTTTCATTGCACGAATCACGCCTCAGTACCAATTAACGGACAGTTATAAGACTCTACAGTGCACGTAACCATGTATGTATCCAATTTTCAACTGCTATGTATTGATATGGTCTATTAATCCTCTGGGCGCTGTAAACACAAATAATGCAGGGAAGTTGATAAATGGCTCTTTTTTTGGAGACCTTATTTTCCCAAATTTCTCGATGGCTAATAGTTCTTGTCTTGTTATAGCTGCCCTAATCCACAGGTAGAATAATGCAATACGAACGCATTCCCGAACTAGACCTTCGGAGGGCGTTCCATCTACTGATAATGTAAGGTGAACCTTCATGACTCGTTCTAATGCAATGGCAGGTTGATTACTCGCTCTTGGGTTCCAAAATATTTAGAGTCGTGGAAAGCTCGGTCCTGATAGGATTATATCGTTTACTGTATACAAAAACCACAGACAATCCCAGCCTCCGGTACGAATACCCCTTAGAAATAGTAGCCGGCTAGTCTGCCTTCCACATCGCCCGCTGGCCGTTAAATCTTTCAACCTTCCCCTTCTAGTTTTAAAATCGGAATGACCAAGGCGTTTATGAAATACTAGATCCGTGGTTGATGTATAACCCTTTAGTTGTCTTCTTGCTTTTCGTCCTGGGCCCATTTTCCGTAAACGTATGTTATCATATTCGGGGCTTCCAGTACCCTTCTTCGGAAACTCTATTCGTGATACACTATCTGGAAGAGCACCGACTGGTACCTATTCGGGAAAGACTGGTATTCCTTTTTCTTTTGCGTTAGACCAGTGATTGGCTAAGCTACGCCTCATGTACCGCCTACTGGAACCTTAACCTCGTAACCGGATGCACCATACGTTGGGAAGGTAACATTGGGGACAACGGGGAAAAACAGGGTTAGAAGTCCCGAACTTAATGATTTCTACATCTGGGTTGATACTATGTTTTGCTGAATCGAGTGACCCACTCATCACTGACGCTATTTTTAATTCATGTTAACAGGTTACAGTGTTACGATTCTATTCGGATGGCAAGGCTCAATTGAGATTCCTTGATGGTGAGAAATTGTCCCACCTACAGCTGTATGGGGTGGACTCGACCAAAAAAAACGGGCGTGGTTTAATACATATTATACGATGGCATTTCCTCCTAGTAGGGAATGGGGATCTTTCTATGCTCCCGACTTCTGATCTTTGGCAGAGTGATGTTTTTAGCGCCAACAGCTAATAAGCGTACAGTGAAATCGACTGCGAGGCGCACAGATTTCGAAGTTGGGAGCATCAATTCCCATGCCTAAATCACCCTTTCATTAGCCATAGCCGGCCGCGTACTAACCATGACCCAGGCGGAAGGAAGTGCACGTGAGGCTTACGCATCTTCACCTTTAAATCTGCTCTATTGCCGGTCAGGGTGTACCCAAAAATTCCCGGACTTCAGCCAGGTTTAAAAACCATATATTACAAGTAATTGGTTTACACCCGCATTGACTCACAAAATGCTACCACCAACGCGGTTACGATTCAATGATCGGCTCTCTTGGCAGGTCACTTATTACAGATCCAGCTATTCAGTTGTTATCACTGATTCACAAAAGGTGCTATTTCGCATAGACGGGCCCGTCCTGTGACTAATCACTGTTGATCCACAGTCCTCCCCTTTCATTCCTGTGGAGATAATCTCGGCAATCGTCTCGGTCATTGACAATACACCTACTCTGGCTGCTTGCACTTCGGTTAATACCACATTTCACAATCTTGCGATTCCACTATTGTACGACAAGGTTGTGATCGCAAAGGCCGGACAGTTGCCCTTGTTTTTATATGGAATCGGTGCTACGGCAACAGATAGCTCCCAAAATAGGAAACGCAGGCACCTGTGTAAAATTACATCCTTCATTGTCAAGGAAATCCCTGACGAACCGTTCCTCCGTAACGATATATCATCCGGACCAGATTTATTTCCTTCGTTGCGATATATCGAACTCGAACATTCCATTTTAGATTGGGACCCAGTTATTCCATTGCTCCAGCAGATGTTTCATGTCCAACATGTGTGTTTCCGCAACTACAAAGCTGGAGATCTCTGCCCGCGTGAATTGGGCGAGGTTCTGAAATATTGGATCTATGTGGAATACTTGACATTCTATTCCTGGTACGCGCATTATGAAAGGAACGATGCCATCCGGCGGGGAGTCCCCACAGTATGGAAAAAATTAAAGGAGATTACAATATACCCAGTGTTGGGACATCAGGGTAGAATCTTACGGGCTCCGACGTCAAGAGTTTTTGTACCCGATCCCTTCTTATTCATGCCCGACCCCCAACACTTCGAAAGCTTAACAAGTTTCACAATCATGATCCCGGATAATAATACACAGGTTGACAAGGAGATGTATGAGGGGTACACCCGTTATTTTCAAGATGACCAGAAAGCCTTGGTTCGATTCGTTAAGGGTACAAGAATTGGGAGTGACTGGGCCTGAACGATAGGGCCCAGCCAGGCCAATATGCACATATAACCCTTCTGGCAGCAGACAAGTATGGATGTCCTACTAGAATAGTGCTCGCAATCTTCCCCTCCTACTGATATTATATCTGGGCTTTTTTAAGGGGTCCTGACTTGAAAACCTACTCATAAAATACCCTTATGGTCGTGGTTAAATGAAGGGGTATCTATTCACACACACTGCGAGGAAAGATGTATAAACACGAAATAGTTACAATGGTAACTGGGTGGGGCACATACTTCGTTCGAGCGTGTATGGAGCGTGATCAAAGCTCGCATTCTTTTTCATATAACTTGTCGACCTTTTCGATATTCACGTTCAACTGGTTTCGCTGGAGGCTGTCCAACTGTGGTCTCATAAACTCTTCACCAGTGGTTACTATGTGTACAGAGAGTGGGGGGACGAAATCCGAAGGCGTTTCCATGAAACCTTCGTCACCTAGTGCTTCGATAATCTCTTCAGGAGTGTCGTCAAACACCACGTAAGAACGGCACTCTATGTACTTGAGGTGTGGGAGGAAGTCGTCATGTGCCATGCGTCCCAGGATCACCGGAAGAGGAGTAATTCCTTGGATTAACAACTCAGTGAGAGAAGGCATATTGTTGAGCAGAGGGAGGGCCGAATCTTGTCCAAGGAAAGAACGAGCATGAAAGACCTTTATATTGCACGCCGACTTCAAGATCAATTCAGAAATGTCGTTCAGAGGCCATAGGGCCGCAATTCCATCGTGTGAGGTAAGAATAAGTCGCTTCAATGACGGTAAAAGAAGGTATTGAAGGAAGTTGCTGGCATGTTCGATTTCGGGCCTGTACCCGTGCATTATCTCCAATACTTCTAGATTTTGCAACTCGATTGGTGTAAACAATGTTGGAAATCGATCATCTGGTGGAATGTGAAAGCGGCAATGAGAGAGGTTTTTGCATAGTTGTAGTACAGTTGATAATAAAGTATACTGAATGTCGAGGTAAGGTGAAAGGAATAGGTGCGTTAATTGACCCCACGGGAGTTGGAGCGGGATGATGTTAGGGAAATCCCATTGGTCATAACCTCCCGTCCGTATAGTCACGCGGCGCAAATGGGGGGTACTTTTGAAGAGATTTATAGAATTGTACCGGGGTTCTTCTCCGGCACGCGTAATAGCAAAGATCATCCCAGAGCCCTGGGGAAAGAAATTCAGGTCCAATTCTTCTAGTGAATACAGTGTCACAGTTTCTGCGAGCGTGAGAAGAGGGAGAAAGGCGTCAACGCTATCCAGTATGAGGTGACGTATGTGATTTGCATGCTTAATGAATAACGGGAGGAAGTAATAAATGGATGGTGTGGGGCGGCTTAAAACCAGGGTACATGATACTAGTCCTTTCGCGGATCTAGTAAAGAGCACTTTCTCTTTATCGAAATTCGAATATCGAGGAAAGGTATCACGTAGCTGGACGGTGATACTACTCCAGAGGTTGGGCGTTGAGAGTGCAACTTCACGCCATCTCGAACATATATGACCCAAGAGCCAAGGAGGTTGTGGTAAATCGACATTATAATCTTCGAAAACTTGTGAGATAAGCTCGTTTGGAAAGTGTTTCAACGGTGAAACCATTCCCCTGAGAGTAGAAATCCTGTCGTTCTTTGCTTTCAGCTGAAGATACAGATTGTCCATAACTGGACGGATCCGCCCAATTTCAGCATTGATAAGTCGCTTTTCTCCCTGTAACCCATCAATTATTACTTGTATCTCGCGCTGTTGTACGTCTGGAAGAGGACCATTTAGATTGTTTTTTGGTAACGATAGCTGAGCACGATCCTGGAAAATCGGGGTTGAAGTTATTGGTTCCTAGTGATGTTTTTGAGTAAATACCCCTTCAGAGTTGAGATTTGTATCAATACACATACCATTCTTATGATTCTATTCAAAGACGTGGGGTAACCTAAGGAAACAATAAAGCCTTGTAATCTGCGATGTTTAACCACGAGGATCATCGCACGTGCATCATTCGGGAACGTGTATGTCGGTATCTACCTCCCCTGAAGAATTCGGTGTACACTCGCTTCACCATCATCCAGGGAGATACATGCAGGTTTAATTCAAGTGCTTACCACGAGTCAGGGCGAATCGCGACCCAGCTGGGAAAAGTGACAACATAGGATAATGTCTCCGCTTGTAACCTGTATCTTTCTTTGGTAAGCATTAGTTAAGCACAGGCAGGCGACAACCCAGTAGATATATAGGGCGAAATAACTGACCCAATTTACCGCACTTTACACTATCTCCATGTACAATACCTTCCTTGTAATTCCTCAGGTCGAAAAATCTCGACGCAATGGGGCCCAATTCAGAATCCGAGCCTATTGAATAAGGTGTTTGCCTCAGATTCATGAACTTCTTTATTGATAAATGTTTTTTTGCCGAACTGTACCGTTATCGAGACAATAATATCTTTACCATAGCACGACCATCAGTAATTTTGTAATTGCGGCCAACACCTGAAATTCCGCCTTAAAGCGAGATCCATCGCATTCACCATCAAGTTCCATAGTAGGTCACTGCCACCCATGTACGATGGTGCCGTTAGGAGCGGCCGGTTCTGATGGATTACCCTATAATGGGATCAGGATTCTTCTCATACCTTGAGGGTCAATAAAGAGTGGGGGTCGGGGCCCTCTGGGTTATTTACCTTTGGATATTTCCTCCCATAGTAACTGCGGCTTTCCCAGAGAAAAGTAAGTCGAATTTTCGCTTTACGGTTTACAGGTAGCCGACAAAACTAGGACAGGAGGGAAAAGAGCAGGCGTTTACGTTTCGAGACTGGTGTTCCGAGTGCGCTACAAGGCTTTCAGAAGGTAGCAAAACGATACCTAAACGGAGAATAATCACCTCAAGTTCAATAATAAGGAAACGCCCTTTCATTACATTGCACAGTTTAACGGTCGTGGGGCTTGGAAGATAAAGCACACTCAAAGAAGCGATATGTTGAGCGTACGTCGTATAAAATAATCTTGACTAAGGTGGGGGAATCGGAGCACAGGAGTTTTCTTCAATTAATACGAACTGTTTCAAAACCCAGAAGTCAACCACGTGCCCTTCCTGCATTTTCACCTGTACCACATGCCTCCAGATGTCCAGCGTAATGTGATGGGTTTTTCAATGATTACAGTTCCGGCGTGAGGGAAGACCAATGATAAGGTACACTGCGCCGAGGTATACACGACGCGAAGTTGAGGACAGGTTTTGACCATTTTGGGGAAAATATTTATAGTATCAGGCCATTCAAAGGCGAACAGAGAGAATGCACTGGTACCATCAAACACGCTTCTCGACACACGGTCCTACAATCAATGGAATATTTGATAAATTATGGGTTGCTCACCAGTTCATAAACTAATCCAAAGTGCTGTGTGTACTTGTAAACCGACCTTGTGAAAGGAGAATCATGGAGTTAGGAAACGCTGGTGTCTGAGATCAGGACGTATACTATGCTGAACTTTCGGGCTTTCAACAGGCAAGGTAACATATTTGGACCTGATTTCTAGTTTTAGATATCCGTTAATACCATTATATGTCCAGAAGAATAAGGAGGACTACACAAAAGACTTGCCTCTCCATCCAAATTGCATCGCTATAATGAACGTGGTGGTCAGGTGGCAGGAGTGTGATAGCCAAATAGAACACAATAATTTGAACAAATGGCCAAACAAGTTGATACAACAGGCAAGTCTTCGTCAGCAACAACGAAAATAACTTGATATTCAAACTACAATTCTTTCAAGGATATAGAACAAGAAGTCAGTGGGCGGGATTTTCTATACCTAATCGACGGAGTTTACCCTACAATTAGAGGTTCTTCTCATATTTTTTTTTTTTTTTGGGTTACAAAATCTGAGTCTGACACCTACAGCCTGCAGGTTGTCTAAACGGGAGCATGCGATAGGTAACCGAGTAGCTCTATATCACGTCTCACTATCGTATTACTTTGGAGCTTCTAAGCCGTATAGGCATTACTTTCAACTTATCCTTTCCTTTCCGGGGATGCCTGGTTTGGACATGATGAAACAGCGATTATGGCCACTTTTTTCACGGTGATCATACTTTGACGAACAGGGGTTTTATTGGCCTATGCTGTTGGGTATGTCTTACCGAGTTGCTCCGCGTCTCGATCAAAAAAAATTTTCCTCAAAAAAAGCCAAAAACGACTTAAAGCCAAATTTTCCGATGAGGAATATTCGGGAAGCAAACCAACTGAACCTCTTATAAGCTAAGGGTACGTACCAAAATAAACCTCATATTTGCTTATTGTAAAAGCATTAGTCCACTGAATCAAAAAGCTTGTAGACGCCAGTAAAAACCTTACTCAACATGAAATCTTTGGCACACAGTCCAACTTCATCACCCCTAGATACGCATTTCTCATTAATATCTTTTGACCATGCACCCCAGGATCAGTTTATTAATGATCAGGACACGGCGCGCCTCCCCGATCTCAAATAACTTTCTTCGGGACTTTTTAGCTCGAACATCAAACCAGACGTCCAACTTGTCATCAGTAATACTACTAACGAAACTGGGATACACATTTCTACATCACTTGGGTGATATACTGTATTTTTATTTAACTTCTCTTTCGTCAGTCATATAATGACATATCATTGATATAGACCGTTCTCAACTCTTAACCTGAACCCTTGATATCCCAGCTCGTCGTATCAATTCTGTGATTCTAGGTATCATTCCCCACAAGTCGGTCAATCACGTTTTACCTAGATCCTTCTGTACATCAAACTGCAGGAGTTGCGCGCGATTGATTCTATCCGATTATCACGGCCTTATTCGTTCCTTTTTCGCCCTGCCGTCTGTTCATCAACCATATGTGCTTCCATGAGCTCATGGTTAAACAGTAGAATTTGTTATACTCACTGCACAGAGCTCTAATGTCGGCACGTATTGCTTCTGTACTGCGGAATGTGGATGGAGACTATAAATCGCGCATATACCTCCTCAAGTTGTAATGATTGAGTGATAAGGTCGTGCCCCTGAGTCGGGTAGACCGACGCACACGGATTCTGAGTCCATGAGAAGGCGTAATACTCGACTTATAAGGGGACTTGGATGAGGTGTCGGAGCTTTAGAAGAAGGTATCCCTAGTTTACATTTTCCCGTTCCCGAAATGAGCAGAAGTCGTTGAGAATAAGCCTATCCACTCTGTCGATCGACGAAAGGGTTCTTATAAATCAAGTCTATACTTCAAGCTTCAAGCGTAGGCCCAATGTTAACCGACGAAAACGGACCCAACACTCGGGGATTTAGCAGATAAACATATCAATTTTATCATTCCGAACGATCCACATCAAATAGCAAAAGAACAAAAGTCCATCTATAAGTACAGTAAAACGTAATCCGAACTCTGAGCGATTCCTAAAGCTACATACCGAAACAGCAAACGAGGCCCATTCCGAGACCCTTATCGTTATCCAGGGACTTCTTTCTTCACACCCTGTCCTTCCATTCCGTGACCCATACCGCTGAATAGCTCCCCATCAGAATCCATAGACATGCTATCGGCACTGTGAGCCCAAGGAGCGCCCATTCCTCGCGCGCTGACGGCGGACGGAGGGGGTGCCGCTACTCCGGAGTTTCCTGACAGGAAATCGAGCCAATCGGTGGCGCTGGCTCCAGTACTCGAGCGCCCTCCTGAAGATGCCCCATCCCCACCGCCACTCCCGATACTACTTACAGCAGAGGCAGGTCCCATATTCTCCCCGCCGCCTTGGTTGTGCACGGGCCAGTCTATGCCGAACGTACTGCTAGTAACTGCAAGTCCGGGGGGTAGAGCGAATTGACCTCGACGATCTGTAGCACGACCTTCTTCCCTGGCATCAAGAAGTGCAGCGAAAAGGTCGGCAGTCACTCCTCCACCACTACGGCCACTGCGTGAACCACGATCCGTTCCTCCGCTCCCCCAGCTTCCGGGAGGCGGGTACGCAGGCACACCCCGTGTGTCACCCTGCCTTGCGTTTCCGGAGAGGGAGAAGTCGGAGTGGAGAGGAACGAAGGAGGGGGGTGGGGGTGTAGGTCCGCGGCTTTGGCGGAGCGGGAATAAGGGGGCATATTGTGAGTACTGGTGCTGATTCTGGTGGTGAGCGTAACGTTGGTTGGACTGCGGGAGGTCGAGCTGTGGATTGTGGAATTGTTGGGGGTATGAGTAGCCAGCCCCAGTTCCTTCGAGCAGGGGACTAGGGGGGCCGGATGAGGGGGAGCCAGAGCGACTGTAGGGTTGGCGCTGAATGAGATCCATGGACGGAAGGTGAAGCCGGGGTTTCTTGTTCTGATGGTCATGGGCGGGGCGCAGGCGGTCGCTTGAGATGGGGATGGATGAGCGCTGATCAGTATAGAGCTGGGGGCTGGGGTTCCTAGGAGAAAGTTCGATAATCTCTTGACTGTGTCCAGAACGGGGATAGCCAGGCTTTGATGAATGTAAGAGTAGATTCTAAGAGAAAACAGTGGTAACATACGTGAATATCTTGTCCTGGACCTGACTTGAGAGACCCGTCGTCACGACGTTTGCTCCCACCAGTCTTCATCGATGCCAAAAGAACAGCATCATCCTCGTCTACATCATCATCTCCATCTTCGTCATCCTTGGAAGCTGGGGCGTTGCCTGAAAAGTCGGCAGTGGTACGACTGTCGGTTTCGCCATCGTGCTAGTCGATGAAAACGACATTAGTGGGAAAAAACGGGTCGTGACGTGGCAACGAACCCGGATGTGCCTCTGAATGATATTACGGATGTCGCAGGAAGAGTATTCGTATAGTTTTCGGCTGTGGCCTGGGCGTTCATCTGTGTGAAAAGATTGAGTCAAAGGGCGAGATGGAGGGACAAGAAAAAGATGTAAAAATAGAAAAGACTTGGCGGCTGGGTGATGGGAGGGAGGACTTACCGAAGATAATTACAGCGACATCCACCGAACATAGAACACCCAATTCATATGCCTTCTTGAAAAGACCGTTCTTGCGCTGAATGGGTGGCAAAAAATGAAGAAAAGAAGCAAAATTCGATTGACGAGGAGGAGGTTGTTAAGAATAGCGATGCCAAGACTTTAGTATCAAAAATAGCAAAAAAAGTAGTAAAACGAAGGACGTGCCTTGATAAAGGTGACTGAGCGGTTACGTTCGTTCTAAGAAGAGCAGACGAAGCTAAGATGAGCAGAATTCGATGCTGGTGGGTTGGTTCGAGACAGGGCGAATAGGAGGCTTTTATGGGGCGGGGATGGTCGGATTTTGAAGGCCCTAAACTCACCTGTATAGCCTGTATTTCGATTTTTCGCCGTCCCATCGTGTACTTGCAAGTCTTTCCAGTGATAAGAAAGAGGATGTGGGGTATGTTATGTGGAAGATGAAGACCAGCGCACGAGCGGCTAAACGGGAAGTCGGAAGCCACGGTTCAGTCACCGTTCGGCATGATCTGTGCCGATGACCACAATTATCATCAACACAACGCCGCTCCATTCTGAAGCGATTGGAGCTAACAATACTGCTGGCACTCGATCGCGATGTGAACATTGTACCTCGATACATATTTCGCGTTATACCGTATATGGTTTGTAAAGCTGCGAAAACTATTGAGCGGAGTTATAGGGGTCCTAATTGGGCCAAATGTATGCGAAACGCAAAGGCATTCTATTGCGTGTTGGGGCACCTGAACGCTCAAAGTCAAGCAAAAGCAGGGGTACAGTGTTGGCGATGTGTGTAAATTTAGCTCGACGTGGAAAAGACGCTACTGCGACTGCAAAAAATAATACAACTTGGTTATATTTGGACTAAGCGTGCTCTATTGTTAGTACCTCCCAAAATAAAACCCCTTCACAAGCTCAGGTATGTCCGCTTCCTCGCAGGAAGGCGTAAAGTGACAGTTTAATATGAGTCCGGGGTGAGTGCTGAAGTGAAAGTAGTGTGTTCTTCTCGGGTCTCTCATTCACACGCGAACAGTACGGAAGGCCGAGGGTCTCCGAAGAACGTCATGGCGTGTTGAATCGAGGTGTACAATGCGGCTGACATGGGAGTAAACATGATTAACGATTGGTGGACGTGCCGTAGGATCATGCAATTGACGTGGCATCGACTGCGCAGACCAGTACCGATCGGGAACCGCCAAACCCGTGAAGCCGGCGGACAGACTCTGAACATGGGAAGAGCAGAGTACACACTTGAGCAGATATACTGAGAGGTTAACGGGTGTTCTAGAAGACGCCAATCCTGGTCTTTCCAGATATTACTCCGAACTCCGAGAGAGTCTTCCACCCGGGGAATCGTAACCTGCGTCGAAAGGGGCCGGTGCACTGCCGACGGGCCCCACGTTGTGATTGGACGAACCCAGGCCATAGCATATTGTAACCTTGTCAAAACCAAGCATAAGGGAAAGCAATCAACAGACACGATTAATATTTGCTGTAGATATTCACTAGCAAGAAGAGTTCGATGAAACTACGAGGATCAAACGTACCTTTCCTTTGCCTCTTTGTTAAAAAACTGTATTCGGCACCGAAAGCCCCAGGTGGGATAATACCTCAGGGGTTCTCACCGAATTTTGTATCCTGAGGACTCAATTACTGATTATGTGGCTTGAAAATTAGTGCAATCAATGGCGAGATCGAATTATCACCAGTAGGAACCGATCATCTCCCAGCTTTAGAAATTCTTCCATACTTTCGCCTTTGGGCCTTTCCTCTTCAAAATCTCACAGCCTGGATATAGACAGTGAAAATGGGGAAATAAATGTATGTTACTGACCTTTTTTATTCCAACGGTTCCCGCGGCGCATCTGTCAGCAATGGGACGAAGCAAGTGGTGTAGATCAGCATGGATCGTTGTCAAGAGATAAACGGTTTTGTTTGCTGTTGTGTGGATTCCCTGCGCGTCGGTTGTGTTGGCTCGTGTGGGAACCACGTGGTTTCTCGTTTGGGACACGCCCCGAAAAGCTTGACACCACACAACACATCCACCTCCGTTGCGCTCAACACTCCCTCCACCCGTAACGTCTGTCCAAATGGTGAGTTTATGTTTATAAAGGACTTTCGAAGGACAATCAGGCTGTTTTTACGCCCGTTTTGTACCATTTTGGGGTGGATGCGTTCGATTTTCGTTGGATGACAGTGCTAATCCCATGCGTGCCTTTTAATCACAGTCTTCAGACCTCGCCGCAACATACGCCGCCCTCATCCTTGCCGACGATGGCATTGAGATCACAGTGAGTTTCTTAGATCAACTCATACATATCCCTTCATATTGACAATTTTTACGATTATTAGTCAGACAAAATCCTCACACTAACAAACGCCGCTAATGTCGAGCTGGAACCAATCTGGGCATCGCTGCTCGCAAAAGCACTGGAGGGAAAGAACGTGAAGGAACTCCTATCGAGTGTCGGATCGGGTGGAGGCGCACCCGCCGCTGGTGGTGCCCCTGCGGCCGCTGCTGGTGGTGCTGCTACCGAGGCACCTAAAGAGGAGGAGAAGCCCGAAGAGAAGGAGGAATCTGATGAGGATATGGTGCGTTTCTTTTGGCTATTCTTTTCAGACTGTAAGCTGACATATGCGCATAGGGCTTTGGCCTCTTCGATTAGTGTTTTCATATCTCTCATATCACTTTTGTCCGCTGTATTCCCCTGTACCGCGTCATCAAAATACTCTTCAAACACTATTTGATGTCATTAAGTTTATCATACTAGTTAAGATACCTTCTTCGCGTACGTAAAGATCTATCTTTTTGGGCTCAACTTCCCCTCTTGAGGACGGGAAGGCCCTATTCGTTTCTTCAACGTATGGCACCATCCGAAATGATCGTCTGCGTTATAAGTCTGGGTGTGGCTAACAAAAGCTTATCGTATTTAAGTGTACAGTATGGTTGACAAAGGAGACCAAAAAATGGGCAGTGGAAACATGCGGTCTGTACCTAACCGGTACAAGGAACTTCTTTATATGGTCGACAAACCCAGTAGTGCTGAAGGAGGAGCCATACTATCAGCGAATATACCTTTTTTTCAGTGGAAGTCTTACCTCGTTGACTTCTTGACACACAGACCCGGCAGAGCAGAGCCTAGGCCCTCTATAAGCCTTACCTGTACCCTCGCATTTAACGACTAGTAGCAAATTTCAATACAACTACTCACCGCCGCATTGTGAATGCTTGGACGATAATAAGTCACAGCTACTACTGCCAAAAAAAATAGTCCTTACTGCTGGAACACCTCCCCAATCTCCAGAAGCCGTTGAATAACACGTCGTTTCTGGCCAATGTAGTGTCGAGTCGGTTGCCCGTGTCGGTGGGGTTGTGATTACGCTAGCAACCTAGAATCACCATCTGTGTTCAAAACCACTCAAAAATCGACAGAAAGTCCAATGCATACCGCCAAGGAACACAAACAGCTCGTCACAGTAGCCCAGACAAGAAGGCGAGAACAGGTACACCAAGTTGGCTGTTTCATCGTGGGTGGGGAAGGTGGCAACGCCAGGTCATCACGATGGTTCTACACAAACATTTTAGCGGGCGGAGATCAGGCTGGTGGGTTGAGGTCACGATGCGTAGGAGAATAATGATCCCGGATAAGATGGAGAAAGGTCGGGGTATATTTCGGGCGTCGGTCTACCGAGAATGTTTTGTTCGCTAATGATTTATATTAGGGATTTATATCACGGATCGACATTTCTGCGTGCTGCCCATCTCGATTCTCGGAAGATGCGTATGAGAATTGGGTATGCATGTGGAGCTTGGTGGAGGTTGGAAGTAGATGTAGTGGCAAAAGGTCGGGGTTAGGGCTGAAGCGGCTCGTAGGTTTATACGACATTTATGAATAGGAATGCACGTAACGCATGGGTTGTAGAACTCGTGAGGACGGTAAAAATCTAAAAATATACTATACCGTGCTCGATGAAGATTTTTTGGAAAAAAAAGAAATACCTCCCTGTCTGGGAGTCGAACCCAGCTCTCGCGCGTACGTGAACCTCTCATGACAGGCGCGTGTACTAATAATCTACTTTTCAATAGTATGCCCATGCACAAGTCGCTGGCATT